>CM030856.1:6812219-6822219 GCA_018105865.1 Metaphire vulgaris
GAGTAATTCAAGTTAGCCAGTCAGTAAACCAAACGGCGCAAGAACAACTTCTAAAGCGCCGCCATTTGTGATAATACTCTAGCAATGTTTAATCTAGACTCCTGGACTCCGGGGGGGCGGAACTGACAAAGCGGGGGAGGGGGAATTCTGCTAGGGGCTGCTGTGTACAGTTTTCTCGGTTTCTTCTCTTTTTACGCTGAGTAGAACAAGACAGCATTTTCACCCCCTTTCAAGTGGCACCCAAGATATCTGTCCCTACCTGCTGCCATACCCTAGGTATGCCACTGCGATTACGGTGAATTTCAAAGACTGTGTTCCAGGGTTATTTCTAGGATTATCAATTGGGGTGTCGGTAAATTCTGGGGGTCCCTACCCAAAAGTCTGTCAAGCAAAAAGGTCATCCCATAGCTGGGATTGGAGGGGTGTTGGGAGGGTGTCGGTCTCAAATTGGGGGTGTTGGGGGTGGGGGAGTTGGGGGTGTAAAATTATTCCTGCTGGGTTCAAATTCTGAATAGCAGTACTTGCTAAGAATGGTTCTCATGTGAAGTATTTGTCGCGTTAATCGTGTTACATTACTAAACCAGGCCTAAGGACCACAGAGAAAATGGATTGCTGGTTAGAGTGTGCAAGCCTATAAGGGACTGCCCATAAATGACGTCACGCACTTAGGGAAGGGGGTTCAAACATTTGTGACGATGTGTGACGATGTGACGATGTGTGCAAAAATTGCGTGACATCATTTATGGACGGCCCCTAACACTAATAATAACTATAATAACAGTGACCGAGTCTTTGTGTGAGTCCTCTGTTGAAATTGAAACCAGTAATTAAATGACGTACATCTGATGGACGTGTGAGAATAATATGCGTTCGAATTTATTAAGAGTGTGATTTTTTTTGCAAAGAGGTGTGAAGAATAATTCTGACTCGATGTCCGCGTAAATCAGAATATAGTTTGCCTGTTACTGAATCGAGCGCTTGGCTTAAGCTAAAGGCAGATTCTGTGCCTGAAATAAGTAATAGAATAGAAAACCGATTCGTTTGTATACAATCAAAGATCGGTATCTGTGTGATGAAACGGTAACAAAAATTCAACGCCATGGCTCCAAATGAGTCAGTTGCGATGGCGCGAAAGAGACAGAGAGACAGCCAGCCAGACAGAAAGAGATAGAGAGACAGAGACAGAGAAAAAGAGAGATACGGACAGACAAAGAGAGAAACAGACAGAAAGAGATAGAGAGACAGACTGAAATAGAGAGAGATAGAAATAGAAACAGAGAAAGAGACAGAGGTAGAGACGGAGAGAGACAGAGAAAAAGAGAGATAGACAGAAAAAGGGAGAAACAGACAGAGAGAGATAGAGAGAGAGAGACAGAAATAGAGGGAGATAGAGACGGAGACAGAGAAGAAGGTAGAGATAGACAGACAGAGAAAGAGAGCCAGACAGAGCTAGAGAAAGACAGATTCAGACAGACAGAGGGAGGAAGAGAGGGAGAGAACCCCGGAAGCTATGAATAAATTTCAAAAAGAAGAGATAATGAAATGAAAAGAATAATTTCGACATGAAATCAAATCACTATCGTAATGTTGACCAGCTTCGGCTTAATATTGATTAGCGGATAGCAGCACATGCAGTTGTCCACTGTATACAGAGAGATGGATCATCTACTCCGTATTTAGAAACTGATTTCATTGACATAAAAATAAAAACATTCGACCGTCACAGACGTTTTACAGAGTTTGCAAACTTTGATTCGAAAAATAATATAAAAATTATATTAAAACTGAGATAGCGAGCGGCGATCACGGTTGGGATGAAACAACGATGATGAATAATCAACTTACTTACTGATTTAAATTAAATCAGGCAGAGTAACTTACGACGCAATTACATTGGCTGGTAAATCAAGTGCCAAGAATATGCTTTTTACACCAGCGTTCCCCATAGTTGCCAAAGTTATATTAAAAATCGAAAGACGTAAAAGAAAACAGAATTTAAAATCTTCGAAAGCTTTCCAGAAATGCAGTTCTTCGTTTGCCTATAGCAGCGACTAGTCAAGATTTTAACTCATGTTCAGTTTCTGCCTGTGCCTACATGACAACACACACAAACACATACACACACTTTGACTCCGTGACACACTGTGACGCTTCAACATATAATATATATATATATATATATATATATATATATATATATGCGTCCACCATTTCGATATTCCGTTAACGCATATTTTTATATCCTATTTCTTCCCCTTCTCCCCTTCTTCCGTTCTGCCGCTGTGTTCCTTAAAATTCTCAGTGTCGTCACCAGCATCACTTCATCCTCTCTCTCTCTCTCTCTCTCTCTCTCTCTCTCTCTCTCTCTCTGCACTTTTCTCCTCTGTTCTCCTCGTCATTCTCCCCGTCTCCTCCCTCCTCTCTCCCGCCCCTCCTCCTCCTCCTCCTCCTCCTCCTCCGCTGTCAGAATGCGCAGAGCTTAGGTTAACAGCCAATACGTCTCTTCGTCTCTGCCGTTCGGCGCTGCATGTCCGCGGTCGTGTCGTCCCCCACTTGCTCAAATAGAACTTGGCGCCATATAATTATTCTTGCTTTATTCTATTACGGGAACGAAGTGATCGCGCTCTTCCTCCTCCTCTGCTGCTGCTGCTGCTGCTGCAGATGGATTCTGTTGCTATAGCCGTCGTCGTCGCCGTCGTCGTCGTCTGGGGCGTCTCCCTCTCCCTCCGTTCGGTTGTCTCGTTCTATGTCCGGCTGTCAGTCCCGCTGCGTCTGTCTCTCGATGTATCGGAGGTCGTTGTTCACCTTCTGAGGCAAATGCGTTCTTGCAGTAACGCTTCCTGCCCTCTCTCCTTCTCTCCATCTCTCTCTCTTCTCTCTCTTTCTGTGTGTGTTTTAGTTTTGTTCTTCTGTCTGTCTGTCTGTCTCTTTCTCTCTCTCTCCCTATTTCTCCACTTCTCTCTTTCGCTTAATCTTTCTCCCCCTTTCTCTTATTCTCGTTCTTCGCCTTTTCTCTACAATAGCGCGCTATGTAATGCTTCGCGTTTTCTCTACATCTCTTTTTCTCTGCTTCTTTATTTCCCTATTCTCTCTTCTACACTTCTCTCTTTCTCACTTTCTCTCTTAGCTTTGCTCCTCACTTTCTCTCTGCAATAGCGCACTATGTAACGCTTCGAATCATCTCTCTTTTTCTCCGTTTCTCTATCTATCTCCACTTCTGTCTTTCTCTCCTCGCATACAGTCTTGTTCTTCACTTTTTCTCTGCTCTAGCGCCACATAATGTATTCTAGGCACCAGAGGGCTCGGCTGTTTGCCCAACGCTGTTTGTTGATTGTAAATTGCGATGTATGCGCGTCGTCCCTATTTCTGCGCATGCGCAATCAATATTATTCACTCGTATGCAAGATGAGAGACAGACAGAGACAGAGACAGAGACAGAGACAGAGAGAGAGAGAGACGCATGATTAACATCAACAGCGACATCTTTAGAATGCGTTCATTTTCTCCGTCTCTTACCGCGGAGTGCGATTTCGCCTTATAATGCTTATCGTGAATCAAGAGAGATTAAAAATATTTTTAAAAATTATTGCTCAAGTAATTTATACCATGAAAGAAAGTGGCGTACCCCTAGGGTATGACATGCATGTGCCCTAGACGCCACTTGTAGGGGGCGCCGGAAATTCTGTGATCCTGCTCTATTCAGCGTAGAAAGAGAAGAAACTGACCTTGAGGGGCACATCATAGACCAGTTCGCATCAGCAAAAGCAAGAAAAAGTGCATTTGTTGTTTCAGCTTTACGTCAATAAAACGTCATGATTTGCTAATTAAAGCTCTGTTAACCTGCTACTTTAATTTTTTGACCCCGTTGCCATGGACGCCAGATATCCTAGGCACACCCCCGAAGGAAAGTGAGGGCCGGTGTTAACATGGTGCCTCTAACGTTTCAGTATTCGGCAGACTAAGCTTAACCAAACACCAAGTATGCTATTAAATGGTGTAAAGGTTACAAGTTCGAAGTTCAGATTTTAAGGTCACAATTATATATTAATAGGTGACACAGTAAAACTGAGACTCTGGAGTAGTGGTATGATTTTTGACAAGCAACCGGAGGGCAGCGGGTTCGAATCTGACCCTAGCCATTGTGCAGCGACCTTGGACAAGCACCTACGATTCTTCACACTGTTAATGACCTAACATGCGTTAACAAAAACGTAAAAAATAATAATAGTAATAAATAATAATAATATAATAATAAATATTAATAAATAATAATAATAATAATAATAATAATAATAATAATAATAACTCGAGACTAAAATACAAGTTCCACGTCAAACATTGAACTAAGCATGTCTATGCCTATCCGAAGAAATAACACATGGACTAAAATAGATTCGGTAAGATAGAACTCATCTAAAACGGAACAATTGTGTTCTAAAATAACAGTCGATTTTCAATGCAACCATTTACTTCTTCGCGTGCGCCTGCATTACAGAACTTAATTAAGATCTCTTTCTTTATTTACTCTCATTTTTCATGCTTTGCTTGATATTTTTATGCAATTGACAGAGGTTATGTGATTTGAATTTGCCTTTATGTCTAATATTAATTTTGGCGAAAATAGAAACTGGAAAGCCCACTTGCCCAATGTATACACCGTGTTCTGAAAAAGCAAGTCTGCACATTTATTAGCACAAATATGAACGGATTCTGAAAACTTTCGCCGGTAATGGATCAGGACAAAGTTCCTTAGACACTTTTGACTTTGCCTTTAGTATATGAACTGTGAATCTCTTGGGCAATATAAATATATATATATATATATATATATATAAATAAATTATATATAAATATATATATATATATATATGCTTAATAGGCTTTAAAATAATTATGTATATATGTGTTTAATAAACTTTTACGCGTTTTCGCGTGATAATTTTGCTTAATACTTTTACGTAAACTGTTGACTTTGCTCTTAGCATTGAAATCAAAGTCAAAAGTGTTGATGGAATTGCAGGCCTATCCTGATTGATTAACTGCGAAAATGTTCGAAATCTTTTCACAATTAGCGAAGTTGTGCTAATAAACATGACTTACTTTTTTCCGGACACGGTGTCTATATATACAAATGTGTGCGTGCGTGTTTATGTGCGTGTGCGTGAATTTGAGTAGGTCCTATAATTGGTTGACTCAATCTAATTATACGAAGTGCGTGCTCTGTTTGTTCCACAATTTGCTCAGTTGCTCGGCACCAACGGCGCAGCTTTTAATCATACCCTATATAGTACAACGAACGCAAACATGAACGGCCGGACAAACAGACATCTGGAAAACGACCGCGTACACTGTAGACGTTACCGCGTGCGCATTTGGCCGCGCATTTTCGCCGGATTTCGACATTTGAAACTGAACTCCAACTGCTTGCACGCCAACCAGCGTTCAAGCTGAATGAATTTTCCGAGATATAGTGCGCTTTAAAAGACTGCTAAGCGTCACATAAGCGTCTAGAATTCTCTCGAGCCAGACTTCAAGTATTCTGGAGAAAACCAGCGCATTGTTAGAACAGCATCTTGCCATGAAATAAGCTGCCTGGCTTCTTTTTAAAGAGAAAATCTAATAAAGTCGTCGAATGTATTGTATTTTTGCGCTCAGATCTTTAAAATTCCTTTCAAGAATGTCCAGTTGACAAGCCATTTTGTCCGCGTTTATATATTGGCCATGCAGCAGTTCGTATTAATTGCACGCCTTTCACTGCGCAGTATCCCGTTACCCGGCCCGGAAGAAATACCGTGGAAAGGTCTCCTTTGTAGCTCGAAATGCGGAAGATCTTTCCTTCCAATTATCCTGGTGTTTATACTGGAAAAGAAATAAGATTCGCTGAAAATCCGAGGGATGGATCTCTCTCTCTCTCCCTTTCACCCAATTATATATTGGTCCTTTTTTGCGCAAAGAAAGCTCGGAGAAACTAGGAGAAATCCGGCTTCGTTTGGCGGGAGGGGGTAACTTAAACCCCCAGTGGATTTCAGCAAACGGCGCCTGATTTACCCGGACGCACTTTAGCGAGAAATCACAAATAATTCAATACTTAATTGTCAGCTTAGAAACCAACGTCCCCGTTCCAGACGCAGTTGCCGCACGTTGCACTATAGCATTGGCGCAAGCTCGAATGGAAATGTGGGGGCCCAACCCATGTGCCTTTCCATTTCCCTACGGTAGCCTCTAAAAAAGTGGGGAGCTGGAGCTTAGAGGCCTAATAGAAGTTTAAGCCCATGTGCTACAGCGATACGAGTCGAAAATCGAAAACTTGGTGCAAATTCCAGTTCATGCAGTCAGTCCATTCAATGACGCAAAATTAAAAACGATAATTATATATTTCAAGATACTGTGTTCGATGTGAAACATATCTTATCTTATCATAGTTTGTTAACTATAGGCGTTTCTCTGCCTTCCTCAAACTTGTTTCCACGCACTTTCGCTTGTTTTAATCGCTGGTTGCTGGTCGGGTTTCAACGGTTAAATTACCCTTTCAGAGGTTCCGGATCTCCTTATTTTTCTTCCGGCCACACAATTTCTGCACAGCTTTTTTTATTCATTCTAAACGAACACTTACATGTAGAGCACAGTTCACGTTTTCTTTTCTTTCCCGTGCATGAAACGTGCTAAATTAAACGATAAAAATCACAACGAATAAAAATACGTTCCGGATCTCAAGTCAGATGTACCGGATCGGAGATCCGGCAAGATCCGGCTCAATTTAACCCCTACGTAGCATCCCCTACCGGGCAAGAGTCATCGTTACAAGATTTTAAAATTTGACTTGTTTCTAGTAGACTTGACTATAATCCGGTTTGTCTCAGTTACCAAAATAGGTTGTAATCAATGTAACGACAGATTGGATTGAATGGCCTTTCTGGTTTTCGTAATTTTATTTTCGATTTTTAGGAAGGTTATAGAAGTATCCAGAACAATCTCTATGGTCACTGATCTATGCCCACCAGCCAGCCATCTGCTTCTGCCATTGGCGTCTATTAATAGACAATGGTTTCTATGGTTTCTGCCCACCAGTGGGCGGAGCAACCGGACCTTGTTGGTAAACACTGGATACCCCTATATTTTAGAATGAAATTGTCAAGCATTTTCGCATTTGACCCTCGAGGACATGTGAGACATGTCATTTGTCCATTCCCCATAAACGTCTTGAAAACCTTGGTCCAAACTCTTCCGTAAATCCATTACCCCGTTACTAAAACTTTTTCTTTGGCAGCGAACTTTTATGGTAGTATTTACATTTGAATTCATTGCTATGAACGAGGCAGATGCAATCAAATTTTCCTAATATTTTCATGCGCGTGTGTAATCAAACTGTCAGGACTGCACTGGAGTGAACGATGTGTCCAATTCGGGTGCGTGACGGCGAAACTCTGAAGAAATAATATGGTTCCAAGAAAGTATCACAGCAGGCGAACTGCACAGAAGGGCAAAAACAGAAAGTATCGACAGCTAAGATCCAGAACGTTGCTGGAATGAGAAGACTCCTGTAAACCTTTCCCAGCATTCTTCATTGCAGCCGCAATCTTGAAATTGAACACGGCGGACTCAGAGGTTATTTCTAGGATTATCAATTTGAGGGTGTTGGTATTTTCTGGAGGCGCCCCTGCCGAATAAGTCTGACAAGCAAAAATCTGGATCTTAGCTGTTGATACTTTCTGTTTCTTTCTAGGATTATCAATTTGGGGGTGCTGGTGTTTTCTGGGGGCGCCCCTGCCGAATAAATCTGACAAGCAAAAAATGTCATCCGGCTCTCAGATTGGGGGGTGTCAGTCTCAGATTGGGTGTTAGAGGGGTGTTAAAATATCTCTGGGCGGAATATATTGTTGTTATTGACCTCGGCCAGGCGTGCAATGCCACGGATACGGGGCTAGAGTATCGCGTAGCGTACCTGTTTGATTAATCGCAGAGATTTTTACCACTGCTCCTCATTTTACCACCGCGAAAAAGGCTGAGTCGGCCTTTAGGGCTTCTGCGGGACTCGAACCCGCGACGTCCTGCTCCATCGTCCAACGTTGTTACCACTCTGCTAGCTTCCCGCCCGTAATAATAATAATAATAATAATAATAATAATAATAATAATAATAATAATAATAATAATAATAATACAGTTTAGATTGGTTCGGTAAGGTATGGATCCTTGCCATGCAATCAGAGGGCTGCCGGTTCGAATCTGTTCTAGCAAACTAATAATATACGAAGTCTTTCGTTAAAACTGCACTATGTCAAGCATTAGCACGTAAAAATATGATATTCAACGAAACCAAAATAAAGTCAGTTGTGAAAAAATCTATCTGAATAGAACGCACTGCATTCTATAGACAAGCAAAAATATTTATACCCGGGCAGAAACGATAAAGTAATTGTACATTCAGCGACTACCGAAGAGTTATACTTTCTTTGTACGCTTCTGCGACCGCAGTTTGTCGCGGTCTACAGAAGAAACGATAAATCTATAATACAAAAACGAACGTGGACGACATCGTAGAGGTGAACGGTCGGTTGACGTGAAGACCAATTTTCTGATTCATTAATTTGGCGCAGTATTTGTTCGCCGCGGTACGCCTGTCCGCTCGTAAATCCATTAGTATTGCGTTCATTCTCATATCCATTCAAGTCGTCCAAAGCGCGGGAGCTGGAAAGCAGAAGGAGGGAGGCGGGCAGCGGGTCGCCGGCCCCGCAGGGAGACCGAGAAAACAGCGGAGGCTAAACGCATCTTCGAATAATCGGGAGAAACCCGGCTTTCTGACCCTCGCTCGGCACCTGCAACCCGGCGGTCGGTCCTGCGCCCCGCCGGTCGAAAATAATATGGTCGGAAAGAGGCGGCGATCTTTAGGGTTTTAGACGTGTCTTCTCAACTATTAATTATTTAACCGGTCGGTCTTGGTCGCGCCAGAAGTGGGGTCGAACGGAAAGTGCTTCCAGAAGCCACCTACCGACCTTGGAGCCGCCCCCTCCCACCCTAGAGACGATATCCTATAAGCGTCGCTACGAGACCGGGTCAGACGTCACAGAATGACGTCATCATTACGGTTGACATTTTCATCGTTGCCACGCGGTCGTGTGTCTATGTCCCTATCAGCTTCACTGTGTTATGTGTTAGGTCTATTACTTACTTATTTGCGGTGTTCAGTGTGTTTCTGCCGCTAGGTGGCGGTTGAGTGTATTTCCGGTAGGTCGTGTCTGGTTTCCGGTTTTTTGGTACTGTCATGGACTGTAGGAGTTCTAATCATTAAAATCTCTTCGAATTAATCTTATCAAGCTTTAGTATTCGTAGACAGGAGGAGCCTCTATATTTGGTACTATCAATATGTAGGTCTTAGTACTAAAGTACCGGTCTACTTTGCGCTGTGCGACCAGTTCCCGTCTGAGCACCAAGATTAAGCAGCGTCGAGCGCGGTTAGTACTTGGATGGGTGATTGTCCCGGGATCGAGTCGTGGCGCCAGCAGCCAACCAAGTCGTTCATCGCTTAGGCGTATTTAAATTGATTTATGATTGTTATTATTATTATTATTATTATTATTATTATTACTACTACTACTACTACTACTACTACTACTATCTTCGGAAAGCAGAAATCAAGTAAATAAGTAAGACGATAGAGCGGGATAATTAGCCGTTTATTTGTATAGCGCAAAGCACGCTTTATTTATGCATGATCTATGCCAGTACAACTGACTTTGACTCTTCTAGATTTACATTTTCAGATCATTGACTTTCAGTCGGGCTAGCTTAGTTCCTTCTTCTTTCTCGATTGAGCGCTTTCAGTCTTAATCAAGGGAAGAAGACAATAATTATTCCTTTAATTCGCTGAAGACTTTCTTTGAAATATCGAATAGAGTTCCAAAATTGGTGGTCGTCTCTCTGTTGTAGACCAAAAAAAATAATCTGGAATTTTCTTCCTCTGTTTGTTAGGTTTTCTACTTTTCAAATGTCGACTAAAACAT
>CM030856.1:6824719-6839719 GCA_018105865.1 Metaphire vulgaris
TATTCATTGCATTTCATGATTTCAACGCGTTGAATGTTTGTGGGACTGTGGGAGAACAGTGGGACAGCGTACAGTTTCTGCGATTTGAAACGCAACCAGTGTTTTATACAGACCTGTTAGGAGGGGAGATTTTCACCCCCAAAACCTCAAAATCCCCCACAAAAATCCCAGCACTTGCACAAATGTTGCATTGAACTGTGTCGTTTCCCCTCCAACCAAGTCGATTCCCCCCCCCCCCCCGAAAGCCTCAATTTCCCTCCAAAGGCCTGGAGTCTTGATAAAACACTGAACGCAATAATGTTCTAAACTCGCGATGACGATCTTTTAAGCAAAATCTGCTCCTAGGCTAATTGCTATCTTCGACAGCAAACTTTCGAATAAAACGTAAAAACAATTGCCGCAAATGGACAGTTGGCATTTAAGTCTCCGGTTGGTCGGACCCTAATCTACTTCGCTGAGGGACTTCAAAGCCCCGTTAACGCCGGAACCGAAGCCGAATGCCAGAAGGGGGCGCACGCAATAATCGAAGGCCACGCTCGCCCACCGGCGGTGCCCGTTGCGTGCGGACGCCACACCGTCAGGGGGTCTATAATGGCGCGTCACTTGATCGCTCTGGCGGTCGACTGCTTTACTAAACATAGCAGACGGCAAGAACTGCGCGGGAAATGTTGTCGGTCTAAAGACACAAGACCACGCGGAAATCTAAGTGTTTAGTGCGGCTGTGTGTGTGTGTGTGTGTGTGTGTGTGTGTGTGTGTGTGTGTGTGTGTGCGGCTTGCGCACGGACAGACAGAGATTCGCAGCAGAATTTGTCTGCAGATCAAATCCCCGGAACACGCACGGAATGCAAAGAATTATTTTATTGAACTCCAGCAGTCGATGAAATTCGATTTGCACAGAAATTTATTGAATGCGAAAACAAGCTTCTATACAAGGCGCGGCTGCTTAATATAGAATCTATGTGAAATTCGAAAATTCAACTAGAAATCTTTCTACAGTCGTTAATCCAAGAAGATGTTTGAGAAAAAGGTTGGCCGAATCTTTTTGCACACCTTTAGCAAACGAGATATTGCTTGTCGTATGGTCGGCCGTCTCTAACAAAGAAAGCAGACTTTGCCGATTTTAAAAATTTTTTACAGAAGAAATTCGCAGAAAGTGTTTTAGCATTTTGTAGTTTCATAGTGTTGTATCGCATTTTCAATATCACGTCTTCGTCATTTCCACTTTTAAAACTTAAGACCAAAAAATATAAACGCTGTGCCGAAGCAACCCGAATGCTCGTGCGTTGATAACAGCTAAAGAATTTTTCAGTATTCGAATCAGATACGTTTTAAAGAAGACTGATAGAGCTTCTATTCCAGAATTGGAAACAAACTATCAGGCGCCACAGTTCCGTGAGCTTTTCTCAAATTATAGCCGTGTGGAGTAAAAATTCAGGTCCGTTGTATATGCAGGAATACCGATGACGTTTAATTAGCTTATTAATAGTAAATAATATCATGGCAAATAATTAATACATTGTTCAGCTATATAAGTATCGGTTTTCGACTGTCTCGTGTTAATGTCGTGAAATATTTCCAATATTTTGCTTCTAAAGGGATGTCAGAACTGCTTATCAGAGACCTTGAAATCAGTCACCCGCATTTTCAAGACGTAATCGAATTTTCCTCTTGCTCAAGGGCTTGTATATATATATATATATATATATATATATATATATATATATATATATATATATATATAGAGAGAGAGAGAGAGAGAGAGAGAGAGAGAGAGAGAGAGAGAGATAGAGAGATAGAGAGAGAGACAGAGAGACAGAAACAGAGAGGCAGAGACAGAGCAGAGACAGAGAGACGGAGACGGAGACAGAGACAAAGACAGGCAGAGGCAGAGACAGAACAGACAGAAACAGAGACAGACAAGCAAACAGACAGAGACGCAGACAAAAAGCAGAGACAGATAGAGAGACAGAGGAGTCAGAGAAAGAGAGAGAGAGAGACAGAGACAGAGAAAGACAGTGACAGAGAAAGACAGTGACAGAGAGACAGAGAGTGACAGAGACAGACAGACGGGGAGATGAGAGGAATCAAGAGAAGAGGTTGGACGCTGATAGATGCATCATGGTATCCGCCCGCTGTACTACAATCTATGAACGCATAGATAAGATTGCAGACGAACGCAGTCAATTAATTGAACGCCAATATTTCTATAATATAACCGCGGAACCTCGACGAGTTGCTACGATATTCGCCAGAAGCGATCGAATATATATATCGCCGTGCCAGAGGAGAACGGTCAACTGGGCCAACACTTTGCATAACGGCAGATCGCCGGATATACGCTAGAGTACTATGGACGGACCCAACGCTATACGCGTACATGTTTTCAAAGCATGCAGCGCTCGCGAGAACTGATTTTGATGAATCAGCAAAATTCCGACCGACATTTTGTCTCCTGTAAATCCGTACAGTTCGTGTGTAGCCTATGTCAGAGGCGTAGCAACGGGGAGAGGGGCATATCGGTATATATACCCCCCCACCTCCCCCCCCAAAAAAAATCAGGCTACCTTAAAGTTTTTAATGTGTTTTTCAATGATTTTTCAAAGCTTTTAAAGATTTATACCCCCAAAATCGCATTATACCAACTCCAAATCAAATTCCTGGCTACGCCACTGGTGTGTGTATGTGTGTCGAGGTATGTATACCGTATGTTTCGTATAGTATGCAGTTATATATTCTGTGACTTGTTGCCATGACAACCTGAATTTATACCGGGCCATTTAGTGTACGAAACATAGTGAAATCGTCGAATAACTCGTAGATTTCACACCAAAAACTTTCGGTGCTCCACTTAATTAATCACTCTAAATATATTATGGGAATGGCTGCTTCTGGCCGAAATGCTGGCATATTAACATGTAAAATTTGACTGTATTTACTGTCAAAATCTTAAAAAACACATTAAAAACTTTAAGATAGCCTGATTTTTTTAGGGTGGGGGGTTATATACCGATATACCCCTCTGTTGTCCAATATCTGTCCAGTTCTTACCGCTGCCAGTCGAAACATTGGACCCCATCAATAATGATGCCCTCCGTGTTATCAGCGATTTGGATCGTCTTATTGCCCTACAATCCGGGTACAACATAGAAGGAAGCTATCTGTTTCAAAGAAAATCTGTCACGATACAACGCTTCAATGCTATCGCATTCCGGGGAACAATTTCTAATCTGAGACTGAACGAAAGCTAGCACACAATCTGTCTTCGGACAGTTTTTTTTACTATAAGTCCCTCGGGAACGAAGTACTGAGCGCATTAGTATATATACAGCATATATACAGTAATTATATATATATATATATATATATATATATATATATATATATATATATATATATATGCCTACGCCAATCTCACGTTAACGCGCGCATGGCCCAAATGAATCTTACTGACGGTAAAATTGAATCGCTTTCAAGTTCTTCGGTCTCGGCGTATACGGCGAAAATGAATTTATGGCGCTTGGTTGCTTATTCCCGAAAACCGAAAATATTCGTTTCGGATTGGTTTATTCAATTCTGTCTATTTGAAAGAGACGAATCTGTGTCCCGAAAAACAAAATTCATACCATTTTGTTAGTAATTTAAGACATCGCCTTTTCGCCTTTCGATAGGCAATATAATTTATGCGTAATTCTTTGTCATTAATATGTAATGTATCTTATAGTTTTTGCCTTTGTTACTGTATTTGCACCTCATTTCATATTAAATATTAATCATATATTTTTAATGTATGAATCTTATTGCTTTTAGTAATGTAAATTTTCCTTCTGATACTAAATAAATAAATTTTAATTTGATTTGAATAATGAGGTTGATTTAACCGCAGACCTTTTCGTCTCTCAACTCCAGATAGAGAATGGTGTGCAAAATTATCAGTTTATTTCTTGTAAATATAATAAAGTATATTAGAAATTTTTTCCAATAAAGATATCAGAACACATGTCAACGTTTTTGTCATCGGTCTTTCGCTTTTCAGGGCGCAATAATTAACTTTTGCTATAACGATGAGATTTCTCAAACCCAGCACAACTTTCAAATCCTAGAATATACCGAAAAATAATAGTAGCATTTACCTAGAACCATATTAGACCTCTAGGCTGAACTCGAAAAAAACTCAATTATATGACAATACTGCGGTTGTATGGGTTACAATTTCTTCAATATACAATCGTACGCGCCTTGCTATGTGTAGCTGTCTTTTAGTAGGTTTATGAACTATAAATTGACAAATTTGCGCATTCTGAGCCCTCAAATTATAAGGGTGAGGGAGTGCTATATGTTGCCGCCAGATGGAATAATGTTCGTTATTGCATGTCTTGAATATTTGAGGTCTTTCGGGAGAGTCGTCAATGCGGATACAGAGATGTCCATGGGTCAATTTTTTTAACCCAATTTAATCCAAGTTACCCAACCCATCAAATTTCCAACCCAACCCATGCCGATAATAGGTTTACTTGTCCCAACCCAACCCAACCCACTGTAATACATTACAGTTTCTTAAACCATGACTTATTTTCTGACCCAATCCAATCCAACCCACCATTAATATGGAAAAGTCCGACCCAACCCAACCCATGGATTAACCCAACCCGTGGACATCTCTGTGCGGATATGACTTTGAAAGAATTTATGTATTTTTTTCGTTTAAAATAAATCGAATCCATATATCACGTCACGAGTTCTTTATTTAACAGTCTCTTAAGAAATGGTCTTCACTTAGCAGTGAACCGTTTGTACGGCGACCTTTAGATCGTTCGAATCGAGGCGAAGACGCGATCGTGAAAATTTTATGAGCAGCAGAATAGGCAAGCGCCTGTTTTGCCTTCGTGGCGAATTTGTTTTCTCAGCGTCCCGTTCCAACCAAATTACCAATATATATATATATATATATATATATATATATATATATATATATATATATATATATATATATATATATATATGACGGAGAAAACGGTCAAAGAAATCTAACGACTTTTTACACTGAAGTCGGGAGACTTTCAAACTCACTCACCAGGGGCGTAGCGACGGGGGGGTATATCGGTATATATACCCCCAATCAGTCTACCTTAAAGTTTTTTATGTGATTTACATGTGGTTATATGCGGTTTATATGGTTTATATGGTTTATAGTTAAGACTTATACCCACCCAAAATATTTATACCCTCCCAAATCAAATTCATGGCTACGCCCTGTCACTCACCAGAAATTGGAGACCCGTGTAAGCCTACAACTTTCAACTGCATGGCCTGTAATTGCCCTAATACTACAGAACGCAATTATTTTCGAAAGACTGGTAAACTGCGGACGTTCTGGAAGTACCGACATAGGCTTACTCACTGTAATGTGTTCCTCGACTACCCTGATTCTTCTAGCGCCACAAGCAGCAGCAGCAGCCGTTGACTTGTTAAGTTCCCGGTTGAGACATTTCGGCGACTCTCTCTCTCTCGTTCCTTTGACGTTGATCGTTCTACAATCTCGGTTGAAACGCACATTCGCGACGACGCTTGTCTCTCCCTCTCTCTCTCTCTCTCTCTCTCTCTCTCTCTCTCTCTCTCTCTCTCTCTCTCTCTCTCTCTCTCTCTCTCTCTCTGCCCACCATTGGCCGCGCGACGAAGACGGAGAGAAGCCGGGCTGAGCAGGATCAGCGCCTGCTCGCCCGCCCGATGGACGGACGGACCCAGGCGGAGAACAGCGGGCGAGCCCTGGAGCCGCCACCGCCGCCACCGCCGCCGTCGACGCCGTCGACGCCGCGATTATTGATCTACGATTCGAGGTTCGAGAGCCGAGACATGATGTACGAACTAGAATTGCCGTCACGTGATAGATTCGCGTCTTTCAGGGTAAAACAGGAAGTCCTCGGCGATGGAAAGAGAGGGGGCGCCGCTGTTGCGAGATGTCAACTGGTCGCCGATCCGCGCGCGTTTACGCCGAATCCCACAAGTGCGGGCATTATTTATTGATGGCCGCACCTGAGTACAATAATATAGCTCGTCCAGTTAGCGGCAGAGTTTTTACTCGTGCGATTTGATTGCATTGCGCGTGCTCATTTACTCACAAGTTCATCCAATCTTCTGGCCTTATTTGCTAAGTCTGGTTAATTTTTTTTGCATATAGAATTTGACCTCAAATGTTACCACTAGATTTATTTAATTAAACGCTTCTTTTAATTATTGTACATATACCAGAATCACACTCGTCGTAAATGTCAGGCGTGTCACCTCTTGTTAACGTCAGCGCTGTGAGAATACCACCAGGGATATTTTTGCACCCCTAACACCCCCAAACCCCTCCCCTTAATTAGAGACCGACACCCCCAGCACCCCACAATCTCAGCTATAGGATGACTTTTTTTGCTTGTCAGACTTTTTGGCAGCGGACCTCAGAATCTACCGACACCCCCAAATTGATAATCCTAATTAATTATCCTATTTATTTAATCCTAAAACCTGAATGCCGCTATAGTAACTCTCCACGTTCAGTAGCCTCGCATTGCCAGATAACCTTCGAATCCGTTTACTGCTTCTACTGTCACTACGGCCACTTCGTCCAAACTGTTCCATTTGTCCACAAAGCCCTTGTCCTAAAAATTTCGTCTCTCTGTTCTTGGACCCACCCGCTGCTTGAACAATTTGCATTTGTGGGCTCTTGTGCTGCTATAGTGTGCCAATGTAAAGAATAGATCGTGTGGCACATCTACTTCCCAGTCATTATTTTGTATGCTTCTATCAAGTCCTCAAGTCCTCTCTCTCTCTCTCTCTCTCTCTCTCTCTCTCTCTCTCTCTCTCTCTCTCTCTCTCTCTCTCTCTTCGCGGTGGTCAAGGTTGTAGATCCAGGTAGGCAGTCGCAGCAAAGGATGATAACAAGATTTGCGGCGGGTAGAATGCAGGCCTGTAGTAAGGATTTTCGCGTAAGATTTCTTGAAAAGAATAGTTTTAATATGTTTACTGACTAATGCATCTCCTCAGTCAAACTCCTACGCGCTTTCATCCTTAAACCGCCGGTCTAAAGGCTTCATTCCTTCGACTGCAAATCACCTGAGCGCGCACACGCTGCAGCGCATCCGGGAGATTCGATGTTGGGGCGGAGAAGGTCGCGGCCTAACCTGAACGGCGCCTAGGCGTAGGACGTCGTCGGAGAATCCGGGACCGAGTTGGACTATTCCGCTGCTTCCAGTCGCATCCGATTCAAATTGAAAACGAGATGAAAGGCAATACAATAAAATCGGATTAGACAGCGCGGCGTAATTTATCACCGGCGGTGGGGGTCCAGCTGCTGGGGGTCCGTCCCCTGGGCCATCGGTGCCGACTAGGGGAGCGGCGGAGAGGGGGCGACGGACGCCGGGGTGTGTGGGTGGGTGGGTGGGGAGTGAGGGGGCTTCGGAAGCGAAGCTGCTGCGAGTTTTTCCTGCTCGGCGTGCGTGCTGCCGTTAGGCGCCCGCGTCGTCGCGGCTAATTGCAGCGCTTCTTAAAAGACTGACCCGGGAAAGGACTTGCGAGATTGGGGTTGTGATTGGAGGAGCTGCGTTGTGGCTTGTGGCTTTGCCTTGTGACCAATCCCATTCGAAATGTGACGTGAGGAAACTTTAAGGAGAGAGAGAGAGAGAGAGAGAGAGAGAGAGAGAGAGAGACAGAGAGAAAGGGAGAGACAGACCAGGGGAGCAGCGACGGGGGTATATCGGTATATATATATATATACAGTGGCGTCAGAATGAATTTTCGTCAGGGGGTGCAGATTTTCTCCAGGTCAAAGTTTTCTCTTTGAAATTCTTGACAAGCAAAAAAAGATCGTCGGCGCCCAATTTCACCCTAAAAATACGTTGACAAGCATAAAAAGGTCATCTGCACACTTTTTAAGACTACAGGAGTGCAGACAGGGTGCAGACCATCTTCTTTCCAAGAGGTGCACTGCACCCCCTACATTTTTCCTGGGGGTGCAGCTGCACCCCCTGCACCCCCATTTCATACAGGGCCTATATATATTTATTTATACATATATATATATATATATATATATATATATATATATATATATATATATATATATATATGATCCCCAAATCAGGCTACCTTAAAGTTTTTAACGTGTTTTTAAGATTTTGAACGTTTTAAAGATTTATTCTCCCAATCACATGATACCCCTCCTTCAATCAAATTCCTGGCTACGCCCCCGAGACATACAGAGACAGATACAAAGAGAGAGAAAGACAGAGACACAGACAGTAACAAAGACACAAAAACAGACAGGCCCAAAGAGAGAGATAGACAGAGAAACAAACAGAGAGATACAGACAAAGATAGAGTGAGAGATATGCAGAGAGAGAGAGAGAGTTTAATGTCTTCTCGGACCTTTCCTGTTATTTTGCGTCATTTAACCAAGATCGTTCCAAGATGAAAAACAAAGTAAAGGAAACGTGAAAGCGTTTCTGTGTCACGAAATTCATAAGTCACTTGTTTGAACTATATCATTTAATAAAATAAAACTATAAAATCAAAGTCACTTCCTCAAACCGAACAGGAAGACCAACTCTCTCTCTCTCTCTCTCTCTCTAACTCTAAAACGGAAGATGACCCCACCCCTAACTCTCTCAAAAACACGCCCCTTTTCTCATTCTATAGCCCAATATAAAATCGCCCTGGCAGGAAAGAAAGCTTTGAACGTTACCTATCTAGTTATCGCCGCGATTAGCTGGCAGAGTCGAGATGATGTCGACGACGATTATGGCGATGACGATGATGATGATGATGACGATGATGGCGACGACAATGATGATGATGATGGTGGTGGTGGTGGTGGTGGTGATGGTGATGATGATGGTGATGATGATGGTGATGATGATGATGGTGATGGTGATTCCAATCACTAGTTGATAAAATGAAGGCCTGAATGCATCAATGGCGATCCGATGAATCCCAGCTTAAGCTTTTAAGTAAGCATAACATCCGATTCAGGGTCGTTCGTTTCCTGCAGTGTGCGAATTGCAAGCAGAAGTCATTGATCGTTCAACCGAAGAACCTAGATTCTCATCAGTGTGTGTGTGTGTGCGACTTGTCTGGGATTGGGTTTGAGGGTTGAGTCTTCTAGCTCCATACTCAGTGTTGCATACAGGCCGGATAGGGGGGGAAATTCTCCCCCCCAAAATCTCAGAATTCCCCCCCCAAAATTCTATAACTTAAAACACAAAATTTCTTGTTTAAACACAAGATATAGAAGCTAAACTACTGTGAAAATTAAAAACCGGCTTCACATAGATTGTGTAATGTGTGACGTTTTATAGCCTATAGGTTATGAACCATAGTATTTAGGTATTTTAGTAGATGTGACATTATAAGGAATTTAGCAGTGTATATATATAAGGCATTTCTGTGTGTAATTCGATGACAATTTCTCACTCCCCCCCGAACTGTCTTTAATCCCCCCCATGGCAGAGGGGAGTGTATGCAACACTGTCCATACTGGTATAGAACATCTGACAGCCCCCCCCCCCCACTGAAAATCGAAAACTTTGGGGTGGGAGCAGTCGGCCGCCGACGCTTTTCGAAAAATCGAAAGCTCGTCTGCGCGATTAACAAGTCATTTTTTTATCTCGAAGTAATTTTCCCTGGCATTCAGGTGCTCACGTTTGGGCAATCATTAAAGCCAATCGGTCAGGTATTCTCACTAATTGAACGTGTCGGTCGTACGAACAGAGAGTCCGTATAATTTGAAAAGGACGCAGCGTTCGTGAGTATATGAGGAAGGTAATTTCTCAGCAACTGAAAAGCCTTCAAAGATCAAGCAGATGTTCTAGTGAATGCCATCACACGACGACCAGTGAACATGGCTCAGTCCTTACGTCAAGATACGCTCTGTCTCTCTGTCTCTCTGTGTGTGCGTCTCTCTCTCTCTCTCTCTCTCTCTCTCTCTCTCTCTCTCTCTCTCTCTCTCTCTCTCTCTCTCTGTTTCTCTGTGTGTGTCTATGTGTGTGTGTGTCTCTCTCAGTGTCTCTGTTTCTCTCTGTGTGTGTGTCTTTTTTCTTTTTGTGTGTCACTGTGTCTCTCTGTCTGTTTGCCAGTCTGTCTATCTTTATCTCTGTCTCAGTGTATCTGTGTATCTATGTGTCGGACTGTGTGTCTGTGTGTGTGTGTATGTCTGTCTGCCTGTGTGTGCGTGCGTGCGTTTGTATGTGTGTGTGTGTGTGTGTGTGTGTGTGTGTAGTGTCAAGCGAAGATCAAAGCTTCGTGCCAATCTTGCTAAATACGAGCGCACGTTATAGAAATCACACAAAGCTCCTATCTTCAAGATTTTGCACGCATTGGCAGATGAAACGGCAAAGGAAAAATATAAAGTGTTATAATCTTAAATGGAGGCGCGTACAGAAGTTTCTTTGCTTGACCATCATCAGAGTTACTGCGGCCTCTTCAGCACAATCACTGGTCGACTGTCACTATGTGTAAATGAAACTGTCATTTATTAATAAACGCCATTTATATAATAAATGCCAAAATAATAAATAAATACATACATAATAAATGCCATTTGTATAAATGCCGTTTCACTTTGTTCGTTTTTCCTGACAAATATCTCCTAGTTTTTTGCTATGTCTGGTCTTTGTAAAACTCTCTGCTTCACTCTTGTTCCTCTTCTTTCTGCTGCGTTTTCTTCTGTTTTAAGTCTTGATTTCCTCCTTCTCCTCTTCCTCCTCCTCCTCCTCGTCGTCCTCTTCCTCTCGCTCCTATCTGCTTCCCTTCTTCCGTTCTTTCATCTTCGACTCGGCTCTCTCCTTCAATGGTTGCATCTGCTCTGCAGAGCAGCGAACCCTCGCAATTTAGATTTCGTCTGCGGTGGGAAGGGCGGGAGGTGGCGGGGGCGGCGGGCGAAGACATCGACGCAAAAGTAACGAAAGCCCGTGATTGGACCCTCGAGGACCGATCGAGACTCGCACCCGGGCAGGAAGGCCCCGAGACCCGATTTCCTCGGCCCATCGCCCGCTGCCTCCCGTCGCCTTGCTACCGCTCCAAACGTAACTATAGTAATGACGAAATAGCAGCGCCTACAGTATGCGGCGGCGGCGGCAGCAGCGGTGTCGTCTGCGCCCTCTGTCGACGAAACCACTTCGTCCCCATAACGACGTCGTTGTCGTTATGGAGACGAATCTGTGAAGGCAGACGATTCCGGTCATAACTGAAATTTTATCGGCCAAGATCTGCTGAATGGCTATGGGATGTGTTGGGTCCGAAAAGGTACCCTAACCCCCCCCCCGCCGACTCCGATTCTCACGAGGTCGACCCGGTCGTCGTTTGCAACGAAGATTCTGCCGATCAATGACACCCTCTCTCTCCTCTCCTCTCCCCATCCCCATCCCCATCCCCATCTCGCTCTACCAACAAAATCTGGAGGGAGAGGGGCGCCCTCTGTTGATTGGAAGCGTCGAGAGACGATTTACAGGACGCGGCAAAGATTCTGATTGGATGCCGCAATCTCCCGAGCGGAACCGGAAGTAGGAAGAGAAAGCGGAAGTGGGAAAGCACTCTACTGTGACGTTTACCTGATTCTGCTGATCGGAGCAAAATAACAGACATTAATCAACAATTTTTTTTAAATTCAGTAAAAGTTACAATCCACGTTTGCATCAATTCGGTAAATCCCTCTCTCTCTCTCTTTCTCTCTTTCTCTCTCTCTCTCTCTCTCTCTCTCTCTCTCTCTATATATATATATATATATATATATATATATATATATATATATATATAGGCCTATATATATACATATACAAAGTACGTACTGTATATGAACGCATTATATATATATATATATATATATATATATATATATATATATATATCACTATGCCAGTTGATGTGATATGTTGTATATCGATGACTTTCTTACTTATCTTGTATCTAGATTCAGAGTCTTTGGTTTTGACTCTGAAGCTCTTCCGTTTTGATGTTTGGACTGTTTTATGTTGAAATAAATATAATTTAATTTTTACAAAATCAACCGAAATCTCGTTTATTTTACTACATCGCGCCCCGCGAGCCTCCAACACAGTGATCTTCAAGCTTTTCGTTATGACGAAATAAAAATATTAAGAACTAGAATCTAGTGTCTACAGTTTGGCATTTGTATAGACCTATTACGAATTGTGCTTGTTTTTGTTGAATCAAAGATAAGTTTTGATAACCGCTGTAGCGAACCGGAATAGAGGGACGCAGAAATGGCAAAATGGTCCCCGATCAATACCCGATGACCAATGGGTCAACGGACATTGACCATTGACCCATTGAATTTCTAAGACTTCGGGTGCAGTCGTGCAGTGCTTGAAATTTTAAGCCACGTTCATTGACAAGTAAATATTTGCAAAGCAATTTTTGCATCTGCTCTTTGCTTCGACGTTGATAAAATTGCGATTTTACACACACACACACACACACACAAACACACACACATATAATATATATATATATATATATATATATATATATATATATATATATATATATGACTTACATCATTGGCGCAGGCACGAAGAGCGGGAGCTGGACCCCTGGGCCCCTATTTTGGCTAGGATCGGTTGTGGAACTTGCTAGAGACCTTAGAAATTTTTTTCTTTGGGGATGGGGGGGCAGTGGGTATCGTAGATAGCATCATCGAATAAAATACGCAAATGTGCGAAGAATTCCTTGACGAGCTCGTAGGAGACTTGTCTACCCGAAAATGTCGATGCTCCCCTTCTTATTCCGTTGCCCAGGCTATGCCTTTGACTTGCAGTCATAAAAACGTTCAGCAGAAAACTGTCTTATTAAAAGAAAATCGGCCTACGTGGCGTTGTGCGACCGGTTTCCGTCAGAACACCGAAGTCAAGCAACGTTGAGCGCGGTTAGTACTTGGATGGATGGGTGACCGTCCCGGGATCTATTTAGAGTCTTGGTGCCGGCGTCCAACCATGCAAGCCGTTCATCACTTAGGCGTCGATAAATTGGCAGCGGCGTTAAGCTGCGAGGGTAAAACGCGGGCCTAGATAAAGTAATGGCAACCTACTATATACAGTATAGATTAATGTCGTATAGGCCGCATGCGTCGTTGCTTGCCTGAGACGAAATTCATAAAATAACACCATCCCTACTAAAACGCGGGTCTAGAGAAAGTAATGGCAACCTACTCTATATTATATATTGTCGTAAGAAGCCGCATGCGGTCGCTGCTTGCGTGGAAACCGGAGATCAGCGCCGGGCCCTACGCTCGTTCGGGAACGGGACTACCATTGCCTTTACTCCTACGAAGTTTTAATCAACTGCAAGGCATTTTTAACAGATCGATAAACACACAGATTGTCAGTCAAAAGCCTTTGCATAATTTCACTGATGAAGTCTCTGTCCCTTAATTAATCGAAAATCAAAGCGAATCTGCGAATGCAATCTTTGCTTCCGTCCCTTTTTTCTCATAATTTCATCGCGCGATTTGCACCTGAGACGGGAAATACTTTGTCGCGCATGCCAAGCGGACAGTACTCGCGTTTAGAACCGCAGACTACTGTACTATCCCATAGCAAACCGTAATTACATTTTAATAACTTCTTTAGCGCGAGGGAGGAAGAGTCAGTTCAGTCGATTTTAACTTCTGATTACGACCGCTGCCTTGCATCAAAGCTTCTGATAGCAATTTGCAAGCGGAGGAGGGGGTGGATGGGGTATCGTTTTCTAAGCACCGTCGCATATATTCATTGTAGTTTATAATTAGCAAAAAATAAAAAAGTCGGTATAATCAACTTGAAAAAAGTAATTTCGCTGGAATAGGCATGGCTGTTATACACTCCCCTCGGCACATACTTAACCCCTTAACTGGGCAACTATTTGTAACTCAATGTAAAATGGACGAGCGTTACTCGGAGCACCCAGTTAAGGGGTTAACCACACATTGTGCCTGATATGCGCCGTTCTTTCATCAGCCTGAAGTTTTTCTTCAGAATTTCAGGGTTTTAATTGTTTTCATCAATTCCGCAATTCTTATTGCTTTTCAAGTTTCAACCCGTTCAATAACATTCGGCGTTTTAATAACATTTTAAACAACAACGAGCTATAAAAAATAAAAATTTATAAAAAATATATATAAAATAAAAGACAAAATCGGTCATATAAAGATGGGTTCCGACACCTTTTTCTAGAAAAAGAGGACTGGATAAATCAAGCGAAAGTCAAGTAAATGCAACAGTCCGACGTCCTTTTGGTGCAAAGGACGAGTCTAAGGTTATCAGGGTCCTAAATGATGGAAGATATACACAGAAAATGAAGATGAATGCCGGTAGATGGCAGAGACACACATGATCTGTGGCCTTTGACTGTGCTCGCTCTGTACAGCCAGCATAGAGATCTTGAATCGTCGACTAATAGCAAAGAACGCAGACACGTATCCGACGCACGAAGAGTCGACGAAGATGGATACCATCTATCCTGCTACTCACCCCCCCCCCGCTCCCACTAACTGCCCCTGCGATGCTGCTGTCCTGGCATCTTGATGGACGAATTTCTCTTCGGAAAGAAGTAGCATATAGACCGTACAAAATACAATACTATCCATCGTACACGAATCTATACAGATCATTCATATCACGACCTGTTCTTTAAAGTCACTTGCGTTAAAAAAAATAGCGAAGCTCTGATGCCCACAGGTATCAATCGATGGTAGGCTACTCCATATACATCCACAAAAGATGGTATCAATTACAGATTGGGAAACAAACTGCTAAGGAAGAGTCAACAGGAAGTCACCGATTAAAATACAGTAGAACCTCGCTATAATGAACTCGGCTATGACGTATTCTCGGTTCTAAAGCAGTGGCAGCTCCACATGAGAGGCCCGGGGTGGCCCGTGCCCCCTTATTGAATGCCTGCCTCAGTGGTCCCCCGTTGGGACCCTATACTTACTGCTAAATTTCCAAACAACAAATAGTTGACCCCCA
>CM030856.1:6844719-6849719 GCA_018105865.1 Metaphire vulgaris
ATTATCTTACTTTCTGCCGCTGTTGTGCATATTTCTAAATGATCTCGTCGGCCGCATGAAATCCGGTGGCGGGCCGCATGTGACCTGCGTGACGTAGTTGCCCCGCCTTGTTCTAGTACATAGAACGGACCGAAGGGTCGATCCAGGAAGAGCTCGGCCAAAGGACGTCATTCAGTTTCAATTTAAACTTGTATACCTGTTACTTATCCAGTTTTACAGTCATCAAAATTTTGGGTAGGGTTCAATAGCATGCTTCCAACATTGGTCAGTCCGCGATAGAGCGCCAGCTAGCGAATTCGAATATTCTACATCAGATTTGCTACAATTTGCACAATTTTAAACCTGAAGAAATGGGCAGCAAAGATTGACTGTGCGATTTTAAGACTTATCAAGGTTTTAGGACAACTTAGGTGCAAGATATCAGTGCAGTAAAACATGATATGACCGTACAAGTTGTTTCAGTACGAGAATAATAAATTAATAATTCACGTTCAAGAAAGAACAGAAAAATGGGTCATATTAAGCATCAGTTTACAGAGTGTATACAGTGGCGGCTCCATAGGGGGCCCGGGGGCCGTGACCCCCATTGAGTGCCTGGTTCCCCAGTGGCCCCCTGTTGGGACCCTATACTTAATGCTACATACATAACAACAAGTGGTTGGCCCCCATGATTGAAGTTGCCACCTCAACGCCCCCCCCCCCACTTGCCAAATCCTGGAGCCGCCACTGAGTGTATAATACACGATTCACGTGGAACCTGGGATAAGATAACAGTAAAATCCTGATAGCGTTTGCGTAAAGCTATCATAAAAACTTCTTCGTGTGTCATGTACAGTATTGCTACGTCGGCGACCATGGATTTCACTCTTCTCTGTTTCCAGCTTTCCTTATCAATTCAATGTTGTCTTTAGTTCGTGTTACTTCTGTAGTTTTTTCCTCACAAACTTGAAATATAAAAGCATTTCAACTTCCCTCAAAAGTGTAATAATTTACATGCCCAACGAAGAGTTATGTTATTCGAATTTAGGTTTTTTAAATAAAATTTTTCATAGAAAGCAACGAACAAAATAGCAACAGATTCTCAAAGCTTTTCCTCTTGCCGCTGGACATTTGAAGAAAAACTCAAAATCATTTACTAGACTCATCTTCCAAACTATAAGGAGCGTTCAACTTCAAGGATTTTTTAAATTTTCGTTCACAGATTTTCGCTCTTAAATGCAATGGTGCCCATGGAAGTTTATTCCTTTCTCCAATCGCGGTGTCATGGCCTCTCCATTTTACTTCACCCCCAGTTAGTGGAGTTAGACCCATTATACACATTTAGAACCAGTTTAAATCCAAACACGCCCCCATTTTGAATTGAGGAAGATCGATCAATACGATAGGTAGTCTACACTGTAAATCAGATGTCTTCGTTAGCTACATGTATATACAATGAAACTGCGATGGGATTAATAAGGCTAAGCAAGTCGGTTTCTTGTTCGGCGAATCAATAAAAAATAGATCCAAACGTCTTTTGACTGTGCATCTTAACTATATAATCTTAAATTCAGCTTTATTAATGATGCAATATTCGTATTACTGCTTATCAGTGGCGGCTCTAGGATTTCTTAATGGGGATGAAATGAATTCATAGGAAGTTGGTGGGGGGATGAAAAGAGAAGGAAAAAATCAATAAACTTTGCCGTAAAGGCTGATGAAAGGGAATTTCTCTCCTGATTTTACTACACTTTTACTGAAGAGCTAGGCTGACAAGCAAAAAAGTCATCCGCAGTTTTGTCCCCGTAGTTTTACTTGACTTTTACCCAAAAATAGGTTTCGCAAGCAAAAAAAGGTGTCCGGTGGAGAGATGCATCCCCACTCATCCCCCACTTGGAACCGCCATTGCTGCTGCTTATGTCATTGAAGGAAGGTCAGTCATCTATACAGAATCTTACCGTCGTCTTTATTGCCACCGGCATCGCAGGAGTACTGTACATAAAATGACTTTGCCATCGTTATCGCCATGACTTTGCCATCGGCATCGCAGGAGTACTGTACATAAAATGACTTTGCCATCGTTATCTCTGGCGAATAACGATGCCATATTCGATGATGATGATGATGATGACGACGACGACGACGATGATGATGATGATGACGACGACGACGATGATGATGATGATGATGAGATAGTCGGAATCTTTCTAAAATTCTGAGTTTTAAGCTGCAGTTCATTTTGCTCTTCTTCACCAATCTGGCGCAGTCGTCATGGAGACGACTTATGATGATGATGATGATGATGATGATGATGACGATGATGATGATGATGATGACGATGATGATGATGATGGGATTATACAATCGTTCTAGTATACGTGTGCATCAACCGACAATAACTGAAGAAACCTGTAAAAGAAAGAAGAAGCGGTGTCCATTGAGGAGGAATAGAGTGAGTGTTCGTTAGCAGAAAAGTCAAGGAGACTCGACGTTGTTCACCATACCCATCGCCTGTGTGTGTGTGTGTGTGAGTGTGTGTGCAGCTGTCGGGAAAAAAAGTGCTGCACGTAACCGATACCATTGACGCTGACACATCACGGAGCGCTTTCTGCCAGAGGAGAGAGAGAGAGAGAGAGAGAGAGAGAGAGAGAGAAGAGAAGAGAGAGAGAAGAGAGAGAAGAGAGAGAAGAGAGAGAAGAGAGAGCGTTGAATGAGTCATTTTAAAAAGACAGATTCCGAAGGTTTCAGTTCTGCTTTTATCGTTCATTCGTTCATCGGTTTCGCGAAAAGGAACCCGCAGTTGTTCAAGTAAGCCCAAGTATTTACGCCTGCTTAAAGCTTATATATACAGTATATCAGTATATACATATATAATTATATATATATACATATATATACAATTTTTATACATACACAGTGTATATGTATATATACATATATACATATATATACAAAATTATACATATATGTGTGTATATATTTTTTAAATATTTTATTTACATGTATATAAGGAGAAAGAGGGAGAGAAGGAGGGTGATACGTTGTCCGTGTGTTGGGTGTCTTTTGAGGAGATGTGAGTGTGTCTGTGGCACGTGCTGTCGTCGACGGCGAAGGTGGTGGTGATGATGATGATGATGGTCGCTGGAGCGTAAGGTACGTCGCTTCCTGTCATTAGGGAGACAGTTTCAAGAGCGGATTAAATGTCTGCAAATAGAAGCACAGTCAGTGTCCACTGCACGCGGACTTCTCGCTGTGTCTTCGGAAGCCACCGTATCTACGGAATCTCTCCGTCTCTCCGTCTCTCTCCGTCTCTCTCTCTCTCTCTCTCTCTCTCTCTCTTTCTCTCCGTCTGTATAATTTTCTATATGCCTATCTATCTATACATTTATGTGACTCTGTCTCTATGTCTCTGTCTATATGTCTCTGTCTGTCTGTCTATATGTCTCGCTGCGTCTCTGTCACTATGTTTCTTTCTGTATCTCTTTCTGTGTCTCTGGGTCTTTGTGTATCTGTCTGTCTTTGCCTTTCTGCATCTATCTGTCTCTGTCTTCCTCTAGCTGTCCCTCTCTCTATGTCTCTGTTTCTGTCTCTTCGTCTCTCTCTCTTTGACTTTTAGTCTGTATTCTCTGTCTCTGTGTCTGTCTATCTGTTTGTCTGTCTCTTTCTCTTTCTGTCTCGCTGGGTGTATCTGTCTCTCTCTTTGTCTTCTTCTCTTCATTGGTTCATGTTGATGTCATTAGCTGCAGAACGTGTTGAAGCCTTCGAGAGTTTCGAAGTCAGTCATCGCTCAGTCGCTTTCGTCTTCTTTCTGCGTTTCTGTTTTGCCTAGATCTACAAACGATTGGACGCTCTGCCTTGCCCTACGCCTAAGAGGGCTTCCTATGTGGCCCAGGGACCAGCTGAGTGCGATTACCTGAATATAACCGCACGTTCTTTTTAAACTGCGTCAGATTTCATTCAAGAGTCGACTTCCAATTACTTCGGTTGAGAAGTTGAGCATCAGAGGTAAGAAGATTCCGACTACAATTAAACAGGTTTTACTTTACGAGTTCGTGAAGACAAAGACAGTAATAATAATAATAATAATAATAATAATAATAATAATAATAATAATAATAATAATAATAATAATAATAATAATAATAATAACTGGGTTTCAAGCAGACATGGGTCAATTACAATTATAATTGTAATTCAATTGTAATTAATTACATTTTGCCAATGTAATTGTAATTGTAATTGATCTGTGGAAAGTTCAATTACATGTAATTGTAATTTTAATTGTCATGTGTGTAATTGTAATTGTAATTGAGCTATTGTAATTGATTTACCCAATTACAGGAATGTGAGTTTTATAAGTTCTAATAGCGTATTAGCATGTATGAGCCGATGTCTTGTCAGTCTATGAATGTATGGCAGTGAATACATTGAATGGTTAGTGAATTGTCAAAGCACAACGGTTATTGGTAAATGAACTCACTGCTCTGGTCAGTTGCCATGCAAACATTTACTTATTTACTTTTTACTGCCTTTCAAATTGGAAGGGAACCAGGCTATCATTTGTCTACTTCCTATGTTCTGCGGCAGCGCTTTTTTGTGAATAAAAGTTTAATGCCAGTGAAGATGAGCGTAGATCAAGCAGGAGTAATATGGAATTATTTGAAAAGTCTGATGACTTTAACAATGCTGTTTCCAATGCAAATGTTAAAGTGAAGTGCAGGTTGTGTGGTGAATTAGTGTCATGCTCGAAAAAGGCTACTTCGAATTTGTTGACTCATTTGCGGGTTTGTGAAACTTTGTGTTACGGTTTTTTAAATAGGCCGTAGCATATGAATTTGTTGAACTAATTTATGTTAATTATTTTAGAGACTTAAGTTTTTTAAAAGAAGCAGAAAGAGGAATGAAAAGTAATTGTAATTGTAATTGTAATTGACACGTTTGTAATTGTAATTGTAATTGGTCCCAATGTAATTGGCTGTAATTGTAATTGTAATTGTAATTGACAAAAATCCGTATAATTG
>CM030856.1:6852219-6859719 GCA_018105865.1 Metaphire vulgaris
TGAGAGAAGGAGACTTCGCAAATACTGCTGATCCAAGCGATCGCCTGCGTTGTTGATTGGTGCAATTTATCAAAGCAGTTGGCAGCTTTCATCGCAGATATGATTAGCGTGTTCTTAATTTGATCGGAAATTAATAAGTGATAAACTTTTATACGATACGGTATTTCGCTGCGAGGGGGTTGAATCTCATAAAACGAACATGGGTTTGCTACGGGATCTCTCTGGCCATTCGGCGTGTGGCAATCCACCGAGCTAACCGCCCCTGCCTCAGCGCGGTGGCTTCTTACCGTGTGCCCGCGGAGGGGACCGGAAGAAGGGGTTTAAGCGGTCGCGGATCTGTGCGGACTCGAAATTAATCTTATACTGTAATAATCGTCGACGTCGAAATTATCGAACATCGATTTGTGATAATTGCGGAAGCTGACTGACCAGCTTAACTTATTGATTACTTCGTGGGAGACGTTGTGGGGAGGTGGAGGGGGGGGGGGTGAGCGCATGCATTTCGCTGCCTGGTCCAGTTGTGTGATGTTCTTCAAACAGTGAATTTATGGGGGTAACATAATAGAGGTTCTACTGTATACTTGCAGTTTCGCAGGCAAACTAGCTATATTAGTGACCGACAGTAGGTAAGTATATCAGTGGCGTAGCAAGGATTCCAGAATAGGGGTCACTTTGACATTTTTAAGTTTACGGCAAATATTTGGTAAATTGTAACATACTAATATACCATAACTAAATCGAATTAGACGTCGCGGGAGACAAAATCGCCTGTATGGAAAAATCGCGACAAAATAGTTCTCTTTGTTCTCTGTTCTTTGGACGTCATTTCAATGTAGCATATAGCATTCATGTATCATTCATATTATCATATTTAAATATTTGCATTGAAATGCCAAAATACATACATACATATATACATACATACATGCATGCATACATACATAATCCCATATATATAATTGCTTTGGTGTTTTATGAATTTTAATAAACATGTTACATTTTGTGTCCGCGATTTTGTCTCTGCGATTTTGACTCCGCGATTTTGTCAGTATATATACATATAAGACCTATATATTGTACGATGTCTCATTGGGAGGGGGCACACACCGGAGAGTTATTCTTGATTCTGTTCTCGTGAGTCGTGATATCTTTCATTCAACTTCAAGCGAAGTTGATCATTGCTCGGTAAAAAACACAGGTTTTCTTTTATCAGAAGCGTGATCTGTCTTAAATCAGAATTTTAATTCGAAATGGCAGTCGCCTGTAGAACGGACATTCTCTCCGTTTTAATGTCGATCTCTTTTCCAGGTCGATTCGAACAGCGGCGACCGTATTTGAGGATGCTTGGAAACACCGGTTGGTTTTCCCGATCCCAGTGGCTACCCCTCCAGTGCATTGTCATCGTAAATCAGATCAACCCAGGTACGTTTCATAAGCTGATTAGGTACACGCGCACTTGTGACTTAATTTGCTATTTCAGACGCATCTGGTGCATTTGATCAACGCATTTTCGCGCTTCTCTGACTTTAAAAATAACCTTAGATTCCCTCATAGTATGCTTTTACTTACTTACTAATTTACTTACTTACTTATAATGTGCTTTTAAAATATGAAATTGGACACCGTTGTATGAGTGCGTAATTTTAATCCAATCGAATTGTCCGATAGAAGGTTATAACGCTGACTAATTTTAATCCAATCAATTGTCCGAAAATAATAATGGTACGACAATCAAAATGTTCGAAATCGTTAATGTCTATCTTCGAATGACAATTATAGTAAAATTATAGTAAATCAACTAGTACTTCGTAACTTATAACAAGAAAAGAGACAACCCCCATGATGGTCTCAGGCGACCCCTGACAAATCGTCATTCGACTGCTTAGAGCCTTAGACCAATGGTTCTCAAAATTTTCAAAACATTGTTCCGTGGCGGTCCCTTAGAAAATTTTTTGATGGCTCGCGAACCTTATACAGTAAAATTTAAATTTTAAATTAACTATAATTAACACATAGGCTGCTTTTTATGCCAATCAATTATTTAATCATAAAATTGCAAATCTTACTAAGGGGCTGTCCATTAATTACGTCAACAATTTAGGGGGGAAGAGGTTTGAAAAAGTTTGGCAGTTGTTGACAGGGGAAGGTGGTCAAGAGAAGTTGACGTCAACAATTTCACTTTTTACAAATAATCAAAAACTAGGAAATTTCATGGAATATAGAAAGATGCTCGCTTCGATCGCGCTCGCTTCGCTCGCAGTGCATGATAATACTAATCCAATACCTATACCTAATACCCAATCAACTGAACAACATTTCAATGAAGTACATACGCCACCTAGCCAAGCTCTGCGCCACGTAATAATTAGGCCTATATACGTTAAAATCACGCAACTGTGACCATTTGTGACGCTGTACACGTATTTTTTGTGTACGTTAAAATTGCGCAACTTCTTCAAGCTACGCCCACCAACGCATCGCGACGTTGTACACATTATGACGCTGCAATGAACAATTGAACGTACGCTTCGGCAAACGCTTCTTCGACTAAACCGTTTGGTTACCAATAGCAACGTCGTCTTCGAACATCGCCCACCAACGCATCGCGACGTTGACAGAACAATTAAACGTACGCTTCGTCAAACGCTCGCCCACCAACGCATCGCGACGTAAGGACTAAACCGTCTACCAATAGTCAACCAATCAGAACGCTTGAAGGTAACAGAGAGACATACAGATAAGGATCTTAATATTATACTAGAAAGATGCTACTTATTATAATGGAAAAAAGGATAATACTAATCCAATACCCATCCTAATTTGACAATCATTGAATTCAAAAGGAACAACATTTCAGTAATCGCCAAAATAATAACCAAGCTCTGCGCCACGTAATAATTAGGCCTATGTTAAAATCACGCAACTTTTTGTGACGCTGACGTATTTTTGTGTACGCTAAAACTACCTCAGGCTGCGAACAATTGTTAACAATAGCAACGTCGTCGCACGCCCAGCCCTCTGACGCTGCAATGACTCGAAAACCGGTTCTACGAACAATTGTTACCAATAGCAACGTCGTCTTCGAACATCGTCCACCAACGCATCGCGACGTAAGGACTAAACTCTTAAACCGTCTACCAATTTTTTCAACCAATCAGAACGCTTGAAGGTAACAGACAGAGAGACATACAGATAAGGATTTTAATATTATAGATACTACTTATTATAATGGAAAAAAGCATGGCAAAAAGGTCATAGCCATCACATTTTGACACTCGACGAGCAAAAAAGGGAAAAAATGGTCGTAATCGCAAAAATAATAACCTTGTTATTGGGACCTGTCATTGATCTTGGGGGGTCAAAGTTTTTGACGTAATTATGGGAGGTTAACTGAAAGTTTGACAGTTGTTGACAAGGAGGGGTCAAAAATTGCCCAAAAATTGTTGACATAATTAATGGACAGCCCCTAATTAAATTTGAATTCAAATCGAATGAGCACTCTTAGAGATATCAGTGTGTTTTGTGTTCTGAGGTGCTGCTGAAATATCTTGAGAAAGTAAGCCCTTCACGGTCCCTCTGAGACCGCCTGGCGGTCCCCTAGGCCAGGGTAACCCAAACACATTTTGGAACCGCGACCCAATTCAGCGGTTTTATAACGTGCCGCGACCCTAATCATTGCATGTAATAGCAACAACAAAATTCATTAGGCCATCTGGCGAACGTTAGTTGAAAATAATCTTCTGAGTTTTGAATAAATGGCAAAACAAAGGCTCTGCAAAGTGGTCGGAATACGCTTTCCCAGCGTTATTTTGAAATAATGTTAATTTTTAAAAGTACTATGGCCCGGGCCAGGGTTTTCTAAACCTGTTCGAACTGCGACTCACTTCAGCGGATTTGTAACATGCCGTGACCCACAAACTTATTGTCAACTAAAATTGGATAAAACACGAATCATTTTAACGTAAGCCTTGTATGGAGGCATATAAATTTCTGAAAACCTAAGCCAGTATGCAACTTTCAAGGCTTGTGACATTGTGGTATTGGTTAGAAAATGGCACTTTTGAATGTAATTTCGCGCCACCCTGCGACCCACAAGGTCGAGCCACTTTTGGGCCCCGGCCCACAGTTTGGAGAACACTGCCCTAGGCGACCGCGGACCCCAGTTTGAGAACCGCTGGTTTTGACTGAATAAAAAATATATGGTACAAACATCGGCCTTCTTGGCGATGCGCGGCCGGTTTCAGTTAGAACACCGAAGTTAAACAACGTCGAGCGCGGCTAGTACTTTGATGGGTGACCATCCGGGATCTAGTCGTGATGCCGGCGGTCAACCAAGCCGTTCATCGCTTAGGCGTGAATAGATTGGTAACAGCGTTAAGGTTCAAAGGTAAACGCGAGTCTGGAGAAAGCGATGGCAAACTACTCGACTGGCTTTACCTTCACGGTACTAAACTTTAAAGCGCTACATAAATACAAGAGATCTTTTACTTTATTTACTTTTATTTATTCTTCTTTAGAACGTCGTTATAATACAACGTCCTTAGCGGGTTTATAAAATGTACTATTTTATATCCAAGGTACGTTAAACCCAGTACCATCCAAAACGGTATCGCATCACACAGGACCGTGCATTGCGGTACGTTATAACCGATTTCACGCTACATGGGCGCCCACAGAAATTTTTCCAGGAGGGGCAAAACATAATGGCCACGTTTACATCACATAAATTTTTCCAGGAGGGGCAAAACACATTTTAACACAATGGACACGGTTAATATTTTAGCAAGTATTTCAAATTTCAATGTGAAATTTTGGTATTTGCATTTCCAGGGGGGCAAGTGCCCCCTCTTGCCCCAATGTGCAGGCGCCCATGGCACGCTATAACCGAGTCCGTTATAACGAAGTTCCACTGTATCCGTATTGCTCGTTGGGTCAATGTCGGCGTGCAGGAATCGAAGGAATTTAATTCAATTAATTTAAATAAATTCAAATAACTGTTTAGGATCTCTTCTATGGATGCTGTCGCTAGACGAAGAGTTGATCATCGATACGGGAGATCCCATCAGCATGGTCTGCGAGTTCTTCACCGGCGAACAAGAGGCCTTCAACCTCTTCGACAATCCCGTCCTCTGGCGGAAGTCCCAGCTGACCGACGAACTCCAGGTGAACATGATGGGCAATCTCATGGAGCCGTTTGCGTCCGAACGCCGGTTCCACGTCTCCTACAATCCAGTGGGATCCAGACATCTGATGATGCTCAGCATCCTAAGTAAGAACGACGCAGGTTAATAATAATAATAATAATAATAATAATAATAATAATAATAATAATAATAATAATAATAATAATATAATAATAATAATAATAATAAAGTAGTAGTACTAGTGGTAGTAGTAGTAGTAGTAGTAGTAGTAGTAGTAGTAGTGGTAGTGGTAGTAGTAGTAGTAGTAGTAGCAGTAGTAGTAGTAGTAGTAGTAGCATGGTATGGAGTGGTTCAACAGGGTCTGATCCGTGCGAGCACCACTACGTTTCATCCATCCATTCATTCACATTATGGTCTTGCTGTGTAATTTCATTTTTTGCCCTCTTGTCCTCTGGTAGGTTTCTTCCTGTATTTCAGTGGCGGCTCTAGGATTTGGCAAGTGGGGGCCGTTGGGTGGCAACTTCTAATCATGGGGGCCAACCATTTGTTGTTTAATGTATGTAGCATTAAGTATATGGTCCCAACTGGGGGAGGGCACTGGGGGGCCAGGCACTCAATAGGGGCACGGGCCCCCCTGCCCCCCCCGGTGGAGCCGCCATTGCTGTATTCTCCTTCTTTGTCTTCTTGTTTTTTTCCATCTACCAAGCGCAAATAGGAAAACTTTGCAGCGTATACAAAGTCACAAATGCCTCATTATTCAAACCGAAGGGGATCCAACTAGGCCTAAGACTTAAAAACAAGCCCACGTGTCAGAATAAGCGCGTCATTTCAGTCGGTGGAATTTCCAAAAGTTTCGTTGAACTGGAAGCGAATTTTGCGTCTTTCTTTTTCAGACGCAAGTCACGAAGATAGCGCGAACTACACGTGCGCCATCTACGGTCCACATAATGCGCTCCTCGCCTCAGTCGTCTACAATCTCTACATAAGAGGTCCGTTCTAAGAGTATAAGGAAAAACCTTGGCGCTGCATAAATGATCTGATCAAGAATACGGAAAACCTCTATCATCAGTAGTTCAAAGACTGCCTGTCTATCTCTCTCTCTCTCTCTCTCTCTCTCTCTCTCTCTGTCTCTCTCTCTGTGCCTGTCTCTGTCCTGGCCCTGTCTCTGTCTCTGTCTGTCTGTCTGTCTGTCTGTCTGTCTGTCTGTCTGTCTGTCTGTCTGTCTGTCTGTCTGTCTGTCTGTCTGTCTGTCTGTCTGTCTGTCAATACTACTAGTACTGTCTGTCTGCTAATAATAATACCGAATTTTCCCGTACCGAATGTTCCGGTATAGGGTTTACCGTACCTCAAAACTTCTTGCAGTCTAACACGTAACCTGGTTCGTAGGCCTATACTACGAACCTGGATGTGTCGCTAGCTGTGACTCTACTCCAATATGAAAATCGCTCTTGCGTAATCCGCTATTAATTGCCATTCGCCTGGAGGCGTTTGATCGGCCATAATTCACACGACTGACGGACCGGATAGATCCTTGTCGTCGCACTCGATCAATCGTGTCTAGAGGCGATCGAACCCCGTTAAGACGATCCTAATGAAGTGTTCCGCCGACGAACCGACTGCTGTCTTGACTCGCCACTACTCGCTGCATGAAAGACAGTGACTCGCGCGTTGCTCAGACGCGTCAACTTATTCATCGAGTAGGTCTACTACTGAATGCAGACATTGGAATTACTCAAATCTGTTGAATTTGTGAGCAATATCTTCGTATTCGTTCGACAAACTTCGTGAATCATCGTCGGCTCTGTTGATCTATGATAGCATAGGCGGATTTTATTAAAGGCTACGGTAGGCTTAACAAGCATATACCCAACTAATCCCACCAAAACAAAAAAATTGTTTTTCCCATCAACACCAGGTCTGTCGCTTGCTGGACGGCATCCGTGCTGTAGTAACGATGATGTTGTAATGATGTTGTCAGATCCTTAATCCAGTCGACCAATCGAATCTAAGTTTTCAAATATAATTTTTAGCATTCATCTTTTCCATAGAAATTTTAAAGTCACCTAATCAACCTCGTCTGCCGGGCATGGCGAGGAATTCCAGGGCCGACGAGCTAGGCGTCCCGGTCGGGAATGGAACAGGTTGCATCTGCCTCACGGCGCCCACGTGGAACGAATGCGCTCTTTTGAACGTCGCAGTTTTTCAAAGCGAACCACTGATTCTCGTGTGTTTCTTTCGCCTTGTTTTCCAACCACTTCTGCCTAATTTTCCCTGTATTTTGACCCGGTTGCGCCCGCTTCTCTTCATCCGCTAATGGCTTAACCTCTTCTCGGTTGCTTCGGAAAATTTAGAGTGA
>CM030856.1:6864719-7104719 GCA_018105865.1 Metaphire vulgaris
CACTGTAGTGTACACTGTAGATTAAAATATGAGTCCGTGATGCAAGGACCAGTCAGCTCTGATTCCTGGTTGGTCTCTGAGGGATGTGTAGCCTACATCTGCAAAACATGGGGCGCGCACACACACACACACACAAAGAAGAGATTGGATTACCGGTACTACGACCAACACAGCAGAGATAGGAATACACACCAGGCATGGTATGAAAAGTCTGAAGTAGTCATATAATTATAACCTATGGCTCAGGGTATTTTTTAAAATGTAAACTACGGGGCCGCCCCAGTTATTTTCCTGGCTCCCACAGTAATTATGGCGGTCCGTCATTCATAAAAGGGCCCCCTAGAGGTTATTCCTAGTTTTTCTCTATTGGGCTAACACTGTTTAGCATATATTTTAGCTTTTGTAATGACTTCTTGTGTTAATCTAACTGAGGAATGAACAATACGTTGATGACACCACACTAATGGCAGATCACAGAAAGAAAACTACAATGGTCAATAGTCTGAAGTAGTCATTTATGAATGACGGACCGCCATAATTACTGTGGGAGCCAGGAAAATAACTGGGGCGGCCCCGTAGTTTACATTTTAAAAAATACCTGAGCCATAGGTTATAATTATATGACTACTTCAGACTTTTCATACCATGCCTGGTGTGTATTCCTATCTCTGCTGTGTTGGTCATGTACCAAAATCTCTTCTTTGTGTGTGTGTGTGTGTGCACTGTTTTGCAGATGTAGGCTACACATCCCTCAGAGACCAACCAGGAATCAGAGCTGACTGGTCCTTGCATCACGGACTCATATTTTAATTGCACAGCAGACCCTACAAGGTGTGACAATTATAGGGGTATAACCTTGAGTCCAGTAGTGTCTAAGATTTTTGAGCATGTATTACTGGGGAAATTTGGGGTTTTTTGGGAGCTCTGACCTGCAGTTTGGGTTCAAAACTGGGGTAGGATGCTCAGATGCCTTATACACATTGAGGGGGGTAATAAGTTATCTCAATAGAAATTCATGCACAGCTGTCATTTCTGCTCTTGACATTTCAAGACCTTTTGACAAAATTAGTCACTATGGGCTGTTTTTGAAGCTGATACAAAGGAAAACCCCTTGGTATTTCATTGAAGTTTTACTCAACTGGTATTCCAAATGTAATGTTATGGTTAGATGGGGTAATGCCTTATCAGAATCTTTTACTGTAGTGGCTGCGGTACGACAAGGAGGGTTCTTTCGCCTTTGCTATTTGCTGTTTATATTGATGATGTAATTTTAAAGTTGCAAAATTCTGGATATGGCTGCTATATCAATGATTTGTTTGTTGGATGTTTATTGTATGCTGATGATATCTTATTGGTGTCACACTCTATATCCGGCATGCAGCACATGATGGATATTTGCACCAATGACTTTGTGAATTTGGATTTGAAATTTAATGTGAAGAAATCTATGGTGATGAGGGTTGGGACACGTTGCAATATCGCATGTGCTGTATTGGTCCTGGATGGTGTTGCCTTGCCATTTGTGGAGGAAATTAGGTATCTCGGGGTGACACTTAAAAAGGGCAGGCACTTTGTTATCTATTTCAGAAGCTAAATTAAAATTTTTCCGACGTTTAATTGCTTGTATCAAAGCAGAGCTGCCGCTTCAGAATTAATATGCGTTAACCTGGTAAAGAGCTATTGTCTACCTATTGTATTGTACCCCGTATGGAAGCCACATTTCCAAACAAAAGTATTCTTAATGCTCTTGACAGACTGATTCGAGTAGTTGTGTACAAAATTTTTAAAACATGTGAGGCAGATAATGTCGAGTATATCAGAGTCCTGACACTTTGGATAGTATGCATGCTATTGTAAAAGCGACAAGCATCCTTTGTTAATAGATATGAGAAGAAGCCACTGTACTTTGCTCAGTGCATTACTAGAATTTGTCTGAGGGCAGAGGCTGTACTGTGTAAAGTTTGTTCTTAGTTTATTTGTTTATTATTAGGTTTATTTTATTATTATTATTTTATTATTATTATTATTATTTAGTTCTGTTCAGTTGATTTGTGTTTTCCTTGGTTGTGTACTACTGGTTGTGTACTACTTTTTATGCTGTGCTTGTCTCGAATAAAGATGATTATTAATAGACAGAGTGGCAGAAGAGAGTGAAAAGAAAGGACTAAGAATAAATACAAAAAGACGTACTGTATGGTAATAATAAAAAAGGAATTCCTAAGTGCAGACTACAATATATATAGGGGGATAGAAATAAAACAGGTAACAAAGTTCAAATATCTAAGAAGCATTTTCACAAGCGATGGAAGAAGTGAAAAGGACGTTGAAACCAGAATAGGGATGGCGAAGACAGCCTTCACGCATACTTAAAAAGACCCTCACAAATAAACACATTACAACAACAACACGGCTCAGAATTCTTCAAAACTATGTTTGGGCAGTTCTGATGTACGGGTTAGAAACATGGACGTTGACAAAATCAACAAAAAGGAAACTGCTGCAGAGATGTGGTTTCTCAGACGTAGGCCCACGCAAAAAATGTCATGGACAGAAAAAATAGCCAATGAGAAAGCATCAAAAGCCTTTGGTGTAAAAAGAAAATTGCTACAAGCCATAATAAAGCGGCAGTTGGAATATTTCGGACACCTAATTAGAAAGGATGGATTGGAAAATCTAGTCATAACAGGAAAAACAGGGTAAAAGCGGTTCGCCCCCCGCTGCCCGACTCGCTACTTCACTGGAGCTCAGTATTCTGGATTGTTACTAACGGTAAATATAGGCCTATGTATGTCATAAGTTGGGTTGAAATAACCAAATTTCAATCAATCGATCAATTAATAAACTAAAATCGGGAAGTGCCAAAATTAGTTTTCATCCGGAATTTTAAAAGTTTTTCATCGGCCCCCCTAGTAGTTTTTCCTTAAAAAACACCTTGGTAGTCTGTCATCGTGAATTCATCGCAAAAAGGAATAAATCTTTCAAAATCATCCCAGTAGGCTCCCACCACTACTCCCACAATTTTTGATCTTCAGTGGGAGGGGGGGCGGAGGGGATCGGACGCCTGATAATCTAAATTGTCGATCTTCAATGGGCTCGGTTTCGACCAGCGGGGCATTAAGGCAGAGGCGGATCTAGGGGAGGGCAGGGGCTACACATGTCCCCGGGCGCCGAGGTGAGGGGGCGCCAAAATTGGATATTTGGGTAAGTGAAATGCACAATAAATAAAGTACATGTAGAAGAAACACTTGCGAGGACCTTTTTTGCTCGTCAGCACTATATGAAGAGAGAGTTGAGGGGCGCCGAAAACGATGCGAGGACCTTTTTGCTTCTCGGTTGTTAGGGGCGCCAACGTACACTTTGTCCTCGGGCGCCGAATACCCTAGATCCGCCTCTGCATTAAGGCCACTGGCGGAGCAAGGGTTCCAGAATAGGGCACCGCCATTTCTACATGTCAACTTGGCCAGGCCAGACTAGGCGTTGATGGAAGCGTCGTTATCTTCACAAACGAAAAAAATGATGTGAAGTTAGTTCTAAATCAAATAGTTGCCTTAAATTTATGCAAGGTCTTATTAATTATTGTGTTTGATTTAAAAAAGGGCACCTGCCACAAGGCTCAACGGTGAAACTGTCGAGCAGACACAAGGTGGTGTCCCTAGAATCGAATGCCAGTGACATTCTGTCGATAATTGCACCTGCCGCTAATAACGACATCAACGGTGGTTTTTACTTATATGCCTCGTCCTCGCACTCCTCTTCCTCAGCAGCAGCAGCAGCAGCAGCTTACGTGAAGATGGCTTTTCACTTGACGACATTCACCGTACGATCGACACTTTACATGGTCCAGCGGAATCGCGAATTCAGTTGATGCTCGAATTTTTGTTGTCAAGGTTTTGCTCTGTGAAAATTTCATATCAGTAGGCCTAGCTAGTGCTTAGTAGAAACTTTGGAATAATAATAATAATAATAATAATAATAATAATACTTGATATGGTCACAAGTTAGGCCCTAAGAGATTATATCAATGCTTAGTGCCTTACAATTAATTAAATTTTGAACCATCGTGCACTCCTCACAACTGGTACGGTGTTTCTTAAATCACGGGAGGGCAATTATAAGCACAGAATAATGTGGTTTGCTGAAATATGGAAAACGGGATATATTCTAATGAATTCGATATCAGAATTTTATTTCGCTCCCCCCCAGGAGATTTCTAGACCCCCCCTTATTTTTGACCGTGAGGATCAACTGTAGTTTCGTTACTTAGGCCAATCAATTGCTTAGCAATTGATTGGTTATATAATAAACATAGGTTAGTAATATTAGTCAACAATAGGTCTAGTTTACTAGAATTTCGACCATGACTTTAACCTGATCAACTGATTGCTAATAGACCATTGCTAGAAATAACTAAACATATTGTCATAACATATTGTCTTTACCGTACAGCAAAGGTGGAAACTTCTATCATGCATCTAGGCTCGAGCCCCCACACCTACCCACTTTTTGAGAGGATATAGGAAGGGTAAGGAACACTGTGTACATGGATTATAGTGGTTTCACACAGGCTAGCTTAGCCTCCTAAAGTTCCCCTAAGCCACTTTAAATTACAATACTGTATTATTATTATGGGTTGTGCCCACAGTTTTTCATCAAAGTTTACACAAGTGCTGTACAGTACTATAGATCTTGTACAGCATAGCGTGAAAGTTAGAATTGAAACGACCGTTGTTACTTATTGATAACCAGTGTTTTATCCAGGCCTGTTAGGGGAATCTTCCCCCAAAAAAAAAAACAAATCCCCCCCTAAAATCCCAGCACTTACACAAATTTTGCATTGAACTGTGTCTTTTCTCCTCCAACCAAGTCGATTTCCCCCTCGAAAGCTCAATTCCCCCCAAAGGCCTGGAGTCTGGATAAAACACTGTTGATAACTGATCATTTGTTCTTTTATTGCCAATAAACACATCAAACTATCCAATGCAGTCATAAGCGTATCACACAAAACTACAGCAGAGTCGTAACAACAGTAGGGCTTATGGCTTACATGGATCAGAGCTAAAGGTCTACGAATACAATTGAGCCATGGACAACACAGCGGTTCAAAGTTACGCCTCTGAGAGTTGCACTTACTGCACTGTAAGCCTACATGATGTAAAGTCTCAATTTCTTTAGCGGTTTCATTACCTGCCTCAGTAACTCTCTCAGCAGATGCCCTATCAAACCAGGTTCAATATCACGACGGTCAGAGATTTTATTTCTCATGGTGTCACATACCCCGGCACAGAGCGGAAGTTAAAATGGTCTGCACAAAGCATCAAGGTTTGCTGTGCTCTGAAATTTTAGAGGTGATAAGCAGTCACACACTCACGCACACCCACCCTTTGAGAATGAAGTACCGAGGGCATAAAAAATGTGTATATATATATATATATATATATATATATATATATATATACATACATACATACATACACTGTACATATGAACAAATTGTAGTGCTCCATTTAAGCAAGCTGATTTTATTAACGCAACAAAAACTGTTTCACGAAAATGTCCTAAAACACAAAAGACAATGAATTTGTAGGCAAAAGTTGCCAAGGCATCTAGCATTTCATAGATACTGAACATTCTTTAATCTAAAGTCAGTAACACGTTGTAAAGAGAAACAAACAGCATAGACTCGAGTGTTTCTTAGTCTAGTTCACCAGCATGACAGGCGTCCCCGTACGAGCGACCTCCTTCTCTGTCTTCTGGATTGAGTTTGATCATGTCGTCAATGCGGAGGATCGTAATGGCGGCCTCTGTAGCAAATTTTAGGCTCTTGATTTTTGAAACTGTTGGCTCGAAAACTCCGGCCTTCCTGTTGTCTCTGACGCAGCCGTTAACCAAATCCAATCCGACCCTATTCAAGAAACAAGTCATTTCAGTCCAACAGCAAATCTCCCCATTCATATTCAACGAATAACTTTCAAAGTATCATAAAAAGATCGACTCCATTTCAGTGAATACAAAGCCAATTAAACTGCAGCTCAATCCTTTAATAAATAAAAACAGATCATTCGATCATTCAAATTCGATCCTTGTCATTTTTTTACAGCAACTTATGAACTTTGATTGATATTATTCAATTAAATAATTTATTATCTGAGGAAACAATGTTTGATTAAGAAATAATCTAGCTAATGAGAAAGACACCAAAAACTAGTCTAACAATTCTAATGATTTTATATAACTGAATAGTCCAATGCTGAGTTATTATGTAAATATTATTATATTATATTATTAATAATAAATAATGATTCTTATACTCGATTATTTAAATAATTAATCCATGAAGTATCACATTCGTCTTAAAGTGTATCATATTCTATTGATGAATAATGCCTTCCATAATTAACTGCATTTCTATAATTAAGGATTTATAACAATAACATCCTTATAACAATAATAACAATGTCCATGAACATTATTAAAGAATGCCAAATAGCCAAAGCACAGATTGATACCAGCACAGTTCTTTGTGTTCTGCCTTTGTCTGGGAGGAATTATGAAACGCGCGCAGCTTAGCAACGAGATCGGTCGAGTCGTGAGCCGCGTTGACGGCCAGCTGCTTCGGAATGACCAACAGCGAGCTGGCAAACTCTGCGATCGCTAACTGCTCACGAGAACTCTGTAGACACAGCAATAAAACATTTATCAGAAAAATCATAGTCTTAAAGATTTATACCCCCAAATCACATTATACCTCCCAAAATCAAATTCCTGGCTGCGCCCCTGCCTATTAAGTGCTTCATATATGTGCATTAAAGGGTCTACATGTCATTCTATGACTCAGGTGTTGCATAACTTTGAAGTTAAAAGTAAATTGCACTTACAATGAGACAAAATCAAATGGGGTCATCGGTGACCCCAGTTGGTAAACAACGTATGCTAAATATGTTGGTAGGATGAGGGTTAAACTATATCAATTGTCTGAGTTTAGCATCCTCAGAGACATGATGGTTTTAAGGCTATTGCATAACAAAAATGTTATCATTTGGTTTACCGATTATAAACTTTCTAAATTTCATCATCATTAACCGTGGGCTCAATGCCCGTTTAATGTATAATGCCATCTTCACAGTTTTCTGCCATTCTTTCTTGTTCCTAAATTTTGGTAAAGAGCAAATCACAGAAGCCCAATTCAACTGCTGTCACGTATTAAGCTAAAGAAGCACATAAACTATTCTGCATTGGCTGGCTGATTGGCCAGGCTTTATATTTCACAGCGTTTCAATTAAACTCTAAGTCAGAAGCCGACTGCCTGGTTACCCCATTATACTTAACTTCAAAAAGAAAAAAATAGCCAAAGAAACAGAGGTCCCACACTAACATAAGTTTCAGCCGATCAACGTGCTCCTTTCCTCTATCTGGCTCCAGCAAATTCTCACACCACAAGTTGAAACCCATCTAAAGAATTTCTCCAGAACTCAGAAACCGTGTAAGTTCAATGTGCCCCCGAAGCTTAATTAAAGATGCTAATCACCGCAGTTCACTAATCAGTTCGCACTCAATTAGCAAAACAATGCCACTCACCAGAGAAGAAAATGGACGGATATATCCGCCGGATCCCCACTTGTTAAGAACTTAATTAAAGATGCTAATCAACGCAGTTCACTGAAGTCATTTGCCCCACGCAGAATGACACTTGCAGAGGTCCTGACCTTTGGTCTAATTCACCCCCCAAAAAATTCAATATCATACGCAGCTCAATGACTCCATAGTTTCTTCCTATCTGTATACCCTGACCTTTGTTTTAGATAATATGGGTAAAAAAAAACATATCATTTGGTTCTACGTACATCAACTTGCACGCACACACACACACACACACGGTGCGATTTGTGACCTGGAGCAGTGGGGGGATGTAGTGGTGGGGATGTAGCATTAGGAGATGCAGTTGGGCAGTGGGGGGGGGAGATTCCCTCCTTCCCCCCACAAATCGCGCCCTGCACATACATCGTTATGCTAGGCAAGGTTAACTTGGAAAACACACATCTTTCATTCAGAACGGTGCATAGAACTATCAATACTATGCTCAACATATGGTAACGTGCAATGTTTTATATTACATTACTTCGCAAAACCTGAACAGTAATAAATCGGTTCTGAATGCATACAATAAACTAGCATCGAACAGAAAATTCTTTCTCAAAACAGAAATATATAACTCTTTGTCTTAGATAAACCCCTTAAAGAATCAGCTCATTTGGTTCTCTCCTGGACCACTTCATCCGCCTGGCCCAGAAAGGCCGTCTCATACGACTCTTCGCCATCCATGTTAGCCATTGTAGTAATCAACTGGCCTGCAATTACAATATCATACAATAATCAGCTCTTTACAAGTCCATTACGTTGTTTCAGGTAAATAAGCCATGTCAGTGGGGATGTAAAGGTAAACATGAAGGTCAACTATGAAATGCAGTTCAACTGAGCTTCCAATAGTGGGGGCATTATATATATATATATATATATATATATATATATATATATATATATATATAATAAAACGATGGGTTATGCTAGTTTGGAAGAGGATCTGCAAAGGGCTGAATCTCAATGGAAAACTGACATCTTTGACTTTGGAAGAAATAGCAAAGGACAGAGAACTTTGGAGAACTGTCATCAATAGCTGGATACAGCTGGAGGGACAAGACCTGACCTGATATATGTGTGTGTGTGTAATATATATTATATATATATATATATTATATATACAGTAAAACCTGAATCTAGTAAGCCGCCAAACTCGTCTCTCGCCACGCGTTGGTCTGAACAGATTTCCTGCCATGCATTCTACCTCGAAAAAACCCTCACCTCTCGCATCAAGGCATTGGGTTTGGTCCTATGTAATTTGACCTCGTTAATCTCGCCATTGCAAAACTCAGGTGCATTTCACTGTCAAAGCATCACTCTGCTGTACAGGGTAAATAAGTACAGTGACAAAGCCATGTTTTCACAAAAATCCCCGCTCAGTGAGAACAATTGCCAAGGGAAACAATTAAATGGCAGACATCTATCCACACCATCTCCCAAATCAGTGTGGCTGGCCTCAGAAAGGCCCGCAACCAACGGGCAAGAGACGGATCCATGTTAGCCAGTGACAAGGTAAGAGAGTCCCCGGGGAGAGAGAGGCACCTGTTACAATTGTTTACCTTGTAATAATCAGCTGCTAATGGCAAGCACATTAAAGAGAAAGGCAAGAGCAGGAGAGGGATAAAGAGAGACAGAGGGAGAGGTAGAGAGAGAGAAAGAGACAAAGGAAGAGAGGAAAAAATTTTATTGCTGTTAAACGTATAACAATCTATGCTTTAACTTCTCAAAGACAGGCTACTATTCAGAAGATCAACTACAAAACAATGCTGGCTAAGTTCAACTGCTTAGGCTACACAATGCCAATAGTGCAGGGACATTTATGAATGGATATAATATTATATATATATATATATATATATATATATAATATGGAGAAGAGAGGGAGGAGTCAGGGAAGAAAGTAAGGATATATATATATATATATATATATATATATATATATATATATATATATATATATATATACACAGTTCAACAATATTTGTAATGGATTACTAACTGACTTGCCCCCGTTATATATATAAAATATAACGCCATATGGGCGGGATAACGGGGGTTTACTGTATACATACATATTCTGTAAGCATCAGAATAAGTTATTTATTGCTTCATTATCTTAACTGGCCATTTCACACCTCTTGGCAGACTGGATTTGCATATGATGCACAAATCTGGTACTAACAGATCTTCCAAATCTGATTAACCAGTATGGAAATTTCAAGGTTACGTGGTATGAAACGCAAGTACTGTCCACATATTCCAGGGTATACACAATAAAACCCAGAATTGCAGTTCCTACCGCCCGTAGCTTTCGCTATTCGTTTTAGATCTGTCTTCTTGCAACGGCGTACGGCCATCGCTCCAGACTCCACAAAGTATTTCAAGCAGAGGTCATCTATGCCACCTGTCGTCAAAATCACGTTAGCGCCAGCGGCAACGATCTTCTGTACGCGTTCCTTTGTGATGTCTGATTCGCTAAAAACATAAACCAAAATCATACACAAAGTAAAAACAAAAATTCATTTTGAAAATTATGAAAATCTTGCAAGCAAACAGTCATACATGGTATCCAAATAGCAAAGTGATGTCACAATTTATTGCCTTAGAGATCTAGTCTAATGGGGCATAAAGCACATGCCTAATTTAGGGGCGAGAAGATAGATGAGTGGTAATATCACTGGGCAGGCACGCCGACGACACGGGTTCAATCCCGTAGGAGCCCCTAAGGTCGACTCAGCCTTAATCGCTAGAGGGTGATAGTAACATCAAATGAGTAGCAATGGCAACATTGCGAAAGTAACCATAGGTTCGGCGGAAGAGACTGGCCACCGTCCGCCGATGCATGGCTTAGCCACCTATGGGCTGTTGGCTAAAAAATACGGGGATCAGCACTGCACCTATGGGCATTGAGCCTAGGGTGAAATTTGAAAATTTACTTTTTTTTAAAAGGTAGGTCCCGTACTCGAGTCCGAGCATTGGGTTCCGGCGCTTATCTCCGGTCTTAGGCAATCAGCGACGTAGGTGGTATAATCCATTAATCTGGGGTAGGTTGCCATTACTTTCCCCAGACCCACGCTTTACCTCGCAGCTTAACGCTGCTCCTCAATTTACCACAACCCTCTAGCGAGTAAGGCCGAGTCGACCTTAGGGCTCCTGCGGGAATTGACCCGAGACCTTCTGCTCCATCGTCCAGCGTTGTTACCACTCTGCTAACTTCCCACCCAATTTTGATATAGTTTCACCCAAAAGCTGAAACCAAATTCAGTTCCAGAGTAAACAAAGCTATAAATCATTTTAGGAATTAGAAAAAAACTATAAGAACAGAATGGCACGACAGACACATATTTTAAATTTAAAATGTTGACAAATTTAACAAACCGCTGTCGAATTCCTTCCAGTTTCATAGGATCATCAACAAGCACTTGAACGCCAAGTTTCATTTTCGCTTTCTGGAGGCTGAAGTCCAAACAGGCGATTTTGGCACCAGACACCTTCGTTGTCATTGCTGAGTGAATCAGAAATAAAATTTTAAAATTTAAAGCTCAAGATAAAGTAATTTCAGAAAGAGGATAAATATAAAAATGAATTTTTTAAAAGCTAAAATATGAATTAGACACCATTCACCGTTCAGTTTTCTTCATAATTCTCCATCAACATGTGTCTGTTGCTAAAGGACAATTTAAATTGGCTAATTTTTTAAAATGATTTATTAATAATTATAAATTACAGTCTACCCCATTATCTCGCCCCTCATTTTCTTGCCAGACTTGCCTCTTGCCAATGAAAGGCCCTGAACAGATTTCCTCCCGTGTTATTTCCCTCTTTATATTGCTCCCCGTTTGTCACCTCCGCCAAGCCTGAAATGAGACAAAAGGGTTTTCGCCCATGCAATCTACCCCCACTCGCTTGCCAATGGGTAAGAATATGTAGAGGAAATCTGTCCGTACACCCATGCAACACCGGTGTGGTTGGATCTCAGCAGTTTTGCAGAAAGTCAATTGCCTGTAACTAAAGAGCAAAAGACAGGGGAGGGAGGGAGAGAGAGAGAGAGAGAGAGAGAGAGAGAGAGAGAGCAATGAAGGTAGGGAGAGAAGAGAGATACCATCTGTGTAATTGTTTAACATTGTAGTATGGCTGTTGATTCTTAACGGGGAGCACATCAGAGAGAAAGGGCGAGAGAAGGGAGGAGAGAATCAGAGACGGAGATGAAGATAGGGAGAGAAAGAGAGGTAGCATCTGTGCTATTGATCAACATTGTTGTACAGAGGAAGAGAAAGAGAGACAGAGACAAATGGGGGGAGAATTAGAGACAAAGAGAGGGGAGAGAAAACTACTTCATACAGTCATGGGAAATGCCTACGATGAACGTTAGCCTATTTCCACTGCTTGCTCATATAAGCACGTTGGTTAGGTGTACTCGATTGATTTATCCTGTTATGTCGCCACCTCCCACCCCTCACCAAAATAGAACGCCAGACGGACATGGGCGGGACAATGGGATAAGACTGTATATACAAAAGGGGTAAGACTGCATATACAAAAGGGTAAGACTCTATATACAAAAGGGGTAAGACTGTATATACAAAAGGGGTAAGACTGTATATACAAAAAAACTGACTGACCCTGACTAGCTACAGTGCAGTTGAGTGCATATCCGTGGATCAGTTGACTATCTCGAGACATCTTTCCATGAGCCTTCAGGACGTTGACGGCTTTAATGGGATAGCGAAACCCACCTTTGCCATCGGGCACTTTCACAGCATTGGCTGCATCAACAGCCATTGAAGCAAAAAAGTCACCATCACTGAGAATATCGTTAAAGCTCAACGCGAAGAAACACAGCAGTAAAATAAAAATAGATAAAAATTACTATAATAACATAATAACAAATAATTATTATACAATAACAAATAATATAATAACCATGGCTGAAAGTGCTGAGCACTTCATCAAGAATCTAAAGACACATCTGTTTAGGTTGGGGTAGAGTTGTTGAGATGTCAAAGCGTTTTTGTTGTAGGCCTCAGCCTTGTTACAGCACTATAGAAATTGTCCATGAATGAAATGAATGAATGAATGAATGAATAATCAAATAATGTAATAACAAAAGACTAGCACTGAGACAGTGCCTGCCAGATGATTTGTCAAAGGAAATTATCAAATACTTTGGGGGGAGATCTTTCACCCGGGGGAATCCCATCCTCTGGAACTCGCTGCCTGACTTTGTAACCAACGCGACTAATCTTGAAATGTTCGCTACAAGACTAAAGACGCACTTGTTTAACATCTCATTTAAGTGCAATGTGTACAGTAAAGCACTCTTGACCTTGGCCTGCTGTGACTATAGCGCTATATAAGTTGGCACATTAACTAACTGTATGACAAAAAGATACGGTCCGATAAGTTTGCTCGACATGCTGGTCTTGGCTGCATTGACGATGCAGTCTTTACCGAGTTCGTCAACATTGATCGTCAGATTTTCCATAATGTACTTGCATGCTTCCCTAAAAAAAATTAAAGCAAACATTTCACATTGCCGAGGAAGCAGACCGTGCCGCGAAAAACTAAAGACGGACACTGAGACTGCTAAGATTTATTAAACACAGAAATTCTTAACGTCCAAGACTAAAGCCAGAAAACAACCCGGGAGGATGAATCATCAAAACAGAAACTCTAAACAATTAACCAGTATATAGCGGCAACACGCAGCCCACAAAGTAAATAAGTAAGTAACCAGTTATACGTTGAGCCAACATATAGCAACATACTGTAAATGCCAAGTTCTCCCATAATACTTTAAATGGCCCAAAAAATACAAGGCAGGGTAGGCAAATAAAGGGTTCAATATGGTCAAAGAAAGACTGAACTAATACAATGAAAATATTTAAAATCAATTCTACATGTAACATCACAAACATATCTTTTCAAATATTAACCTATTGACATATTAAACATAGAGTAGTATTTGAGAGTCAAATGAACCTAATTGTTGTTATAGTGCTAAATAAGTTAATGACAGCATGAGTCTTCAACTTCCCCCTCCTATGCAGAGTGGACAATCCTATGGACTAGAATGGTGGGGTCTATAAGCAGGAACCTGAAATTTCCTTCCCTTCCTCTGCCACAAAAGAATTCCACACTGATTAATGAAATCGATTAAAGCAATGGAAAACTTCAGATATGTTATATAATTCTGCATAATTCTGCCAAAAACAGGATTAAATTACTATACAAACTTGCAGGCCAGCCGATAGCCGCTGATAATGGATGTAGGATGGATTTTGCACTTGACCAATTCGTCAGCATTCTTCAACAGTTCGGCCGCAACGATTACCTAAGATTCAAGCATTAACAAAATTTCCAATAACCAGAACATTATGCCAATAAAAATGAGTCAATGACAACCCTTTTCTCAGTTTCTCCTATACTGGTTCGACAGCAAAAGAAAATAGTGACCATGGGCGTCCAGAGCGGGGTGCAACACCCCCTGGAAAAATTGTGGAGTTATGAAAAAAGTAAAATTACTTGTTTCATCACAAAACCTTATTTTGCACCCCCCCCTTGGAAAAAATTTTAATTTCTTTTGTCACAAGACCCTGTTTTGCACCCCCCCTGGAAAAATATCTACGGACGCCCACGATAGTGCCGCATAACAGAGTGCAGTGCAACGTTCTCACCACTGATGTTGTACCATCACCAACTTCTTCGTCCTGCAGCTGTGCCAATTCGACAAGGACTTTGGCTGCTGGATGTTGCACTTCCAGCAGCTTCAAAATTGTTGCTCCGTCGTTTGTTATCGTCACGTCCTAATAAAACCATAGACATACAATAATACCAACAACCAACCACAATTAAACACAGCCTGAAGATTATTCCTACTGCAAATTAATAATTATTAATGATATACTGATTACACATATGAAAACTACTGTACCAGTAATTGAGAGGTCAATTTTTCAAGATAATAACAGAATTCATCAGAACTTTTGAAACCTGCATGGACAATCATCTTATCTTACTACTTGTTCCCTAGTTACATAGTTACATTGTTATAGATTCATGTTTTGGGTGCAGGTCAGAGTTAACCCTCTGCGTGCCTTTGAAACACTCACTTCGTTTTACTTACTTGTTATATTTACGACATATTACTAAATTTATCTATCTATCTATCTATCTACCTGAAATGATCAACCCCTGATTACTAGAAACACATTAACTGTAAGCTTTGTCAAAAAATAAAAAGTCACAAGATTATGTTTATGCTCACAAGGCATCAGCCAAAATAAAAACAAACAACTAGATCCTTTCAATGATAATTTAAATTCAAATCATTTCACCATTTGAATATTCAACGTTCTCTTCTAAAACTTTAATTTCATAGCTCTATAGACATTATTACTGCATTCACTGAACCAATTACTTTTTATCAGTAACTTTATATTGGTAATACACAATCAACAATTTGTAGCTGCTGAATTTTTTTCATTGATTTAAGCCAAGTCCATACATTTTAAAATTCTTCTAGCAATTTAATCACTTCATGATTGATAGGCAAAACTTAGAAGCACAGTCAAGCATCGTACCCCACCAATTCTGTATCTATAAGATAATGCCCAATTTTAATCAAGTAAATAGTTCAAAATTACTCACACCAACATCGTCCACCAGCATTTTATCCAGTCCAACTGGACCCAGACTGCTCTTAACAATGTTGGCAATTGAACATGCTGCCACAACTATAAAAAAACACATAAATAAATCAATCATTTATTCTGCATTGATCAATAAATAAATGGCTACAGAGAACCTGACTACATTCATGAATCTAAAAAGGGTTTTTATGCATCTTGGTTTCCCCAGACAAGTGCCACTGCCCAGACAGCTTTCCAGAAAAAGGGCTCTTGTCCAGGTTTCTCTCTGTCCCAGGCAGGAGGGCAAATGTCTAGGGGCCCAGTGATCAGTAGGGGGGCCCAGCGTGCGAGCTAAAAATAATTTTAACACGTGGAAAACTCTTTATTAACACCCTGAAAAGTCTGACGAGCAAAAAAGGTCACCAACACTTTGCCAGAAACTTTCAAGGGGCCCATGACTTCTCCACCCAGGGGCCCAGAATTTCTCTCGGCACCCCTTCAGTAAATATTGGTCAGACTTGATGACAATTTTGCTTGTCCTCTTTTTCCATCTGACAATTATGGCAACCCTAATCTTAAAGGAAGTCTACTTAAAATGTGTTAAAAATCTACTGACCAAAGAAGAAAGGATATAACATCTCAACTAAAACAAATATCATTCATGTTCTCTTTGATAATCCACAGATTACTGGCCAAAGAAACCTTGCTGCCATTACACTACCGAATCCGATTGCAAGTGTCTACAGACAAGCTCTAAAATTCATGATACTGTTTTAATGCGGTTATATTTATAACTGCCTGAACAACACTAGCACCTCATGAGACCATGAAGGGCATAACTGTCAAAGGTTTTCTCAACTACCCAAGTACCAATACCTTTCCTTTACAGACATTTCGCCTGCAGTATGGTCAATCCGTGCACTCTGCCATTTATCACCAAAATGTCAATTCACAGAATCGCATAATGTAACCACCATCCCCAAAATTACCCTGCTCGCATAAAATGTGTGTTGCTAGTTCATTAGATATCAACGGGATAGACGGCCATGTTTAATATTGCACTGTTATATAATTAAAAAATCATCATCGTCATCAGTATTGAACTTCTATAGTGCCAATATTGTAATGTTCTTGACATAGTCGAGGGTCGCTTCTTGATTTGAATCGTAATCCCCAGTGGTTAAATTTGGTCGGGGCCCGTCCCCTCTGTTATGGGTCCCGGCACCTCAATGATCGGCTCCGACAAATATATCTCGGGTCCAGGGTTTTCAGAGCGTAGGGCCCCGGCACTTCCAACAAACCACTTCAACCACTGGTAATCCCCAATTGTCAGATCTAATAAGTGAGTCCGACTTGGACCTCTAAGCTTCCTTGTGTCATATTGCTCCACAATGTTCCGATAGCGAAGAACCAATGGTATACTTTGCGGAAAAACGTCCTCAGAACTAAAAGCTCAAGGAATATTCCAGAAGAGTACCGACAACGCGTGACTTGCACGCTGTCGGCGGCAACAAAGGACTCCACGCCCAACAACAAAAAAGCCACGGTCAATCCAGTTAATCCAAGTTTTCAACAAAATTTTGGCTATTAAATTTTAAAATAGGATACCATTTTGCGTTCGAACGGACTGTCCGGTCGTCCTCACACCGGCAACGCTCAGAGCTCCATTGCCCATCGACATCTTGGATATTAATTAATGGTCATTAGTCACCGGAAAACGATCGTAACCAAGGGCTTCGCATCTAAACCTGTCTCTTGCCGAAGCAAAAAGTCGCTAAACTTACCGGTACGTTATGACTCCTGGTTATGATTATTCTGAATTACTGATGTTTCTACAGCTCTAGGAATGGTTTTGGAATTAGCGATCATAGGTTTTTTAAAATGATATCACTTTCCCATAGCGCCTTGAAAATGCCGAACCAGCCATCATGCTAAAGCGCTACGCTGATCATATTCTCTATCACAACTTAGTGTTCATAACTTAGGCAAAACGTTTATATTAATGTGATTTAAAGTGGTTTAGGAGGCTAAGTAAGCCTGTGTGAAATCCACTGTTACCATTGTTACTCAGCTATCTAAACAGAAGGCTAAACTTTTTGTCCTCGTGAAACCAAACACTGGTCACTAGCTTTCTTGCATTGCCAAGAGTTGAGGAAGAAGTTTCAAAGAATAGATTCTATAACCTATATTTTTTGATAATCATTCATCAAAAATTTCAAAACCATGAGCATCAATTTTTGACGGGTTTTGACTCTATGGTTTTTGGAAATCTAGTAGCTGCAAATTGCAATCTATGGATAAACTAATCACAGATAAATTGAGATAATATCCAAGTTGATTATAAAGTTTATTATAAATTTGTTTCACGTGTTCATGCTTTGTTCATTGTGATTTCATTTAACTTTTGTAATGAAATTCAGAGGAAAACTTATAGACGTCGGTTGTATTCAGCACTTTACACGTAAGTTGGCAGGACTCTTAAGAATCGAGTTTGCTGGTATTGGCGCCAGTGTGGATCTATGACTTGTTCATAGGACTTTTGGTTACAAATTCTCAATGCAGTTTCGTAACACGAACCAGTTCACCATGACCCCTTTAATTATAATATAATGAAAACATTTACATATTTATGATCATTTTCAAGCAATTGAGATGAACTATTAAGTTCCACCGTTTGTTGTAGCAGTTGATCTAGTTGTTTGGTCTAATAATTGTGATGAAATTTTAATTTTATGGCGAGAATTTTCTATGCTTCACTGAATTTTCTAACCATTTTTATTTCAATGACTTGTCAGGCGTGATAAGCACTATTGGTCGACTTGCAAAATCATGCACACTGCGACTGAATGCCGACAAGCTTTACTTTATCATGTCAGAGCGTATGGTTAGTGGAGGAATTGGGATTTGGTGTGAATTGCTGCAGGTAAGTCACCATTTTGTGTGAAGATATATTGCGAGGATTTTAATGTTAGATTGGTTAACACTTTGGTTGCCATAGAACCTATGCAAACATGTAGAAAACAAGTGTATGTTGTACATCCAGGCGTCCAGAATGTTAAGACTACAACTGATTGGTGCTGATTAGGGCTGCGCCGAGTAACTCGAGTAACGCGAGTACTCGACTCCAAATTGGAGCCGAGTAATTTTTTTGGAGTCGAGTACTCGCATAGAATAACTAAATATGGAATAGAATAAATAGGTAAAGAATAAGCAAAGAATTTTATTAAAATTTGACCTACCGTTATTTGTTACAAATTATTAATCAGTCTTATTTAGGTTATTCTTAATCGTTATGCCCCTGTTAGTTAAGATGTTGCCTAAAGTGGTCAGTGGGCCAAGTCTAGTATGGACCTCACATTTCTTGCCAGTACCGGCGAAATAGTTTCTGTTCTGTAACTTCTGTTATACTACACTTGAATACGCTTGAATATCCGAAAAATTGATATGTAACTGTATCTAGCGTTCTGCTTTGGTTAAATGAGGGCCATGAGGCAAATAATACGCATTGTGTGATGTGTAACGTTTGCAAATCATGTATTTCCGGTTTTACGCGAGTACTCGCTAAGCTACTCGACTCCTACTCGACTCCTAAACTACTCGGTTAGCGCAGCCCTAGTGCTGATTTTGCAGTGCAACTTTTTCAATGAATTCAACATGGAAGGTGTCAGTAAAGAAGACAACGAAATCTATCTGGAGCTTATACCAGACAACTTAACAAAGTGCTTGAGATGTTCTCAGAATGCCAAAAGCATCAAGATAAAGCTGACAAAGAAGTCTACTCCATGCCTCACTTTTGAAGTTGAATTGGTTAGTATGCAAAAATAATCCTTTCACAGTATTCAGGGCAAGTAAGTGAATTGGTATGATAATCTAGTGTTCCTTCAGTTAATCGAAAGTAAACTGAAATTGTAAAATAGCTGTAAAATAACCCTTGGTTTAACTAAAACTATAACAAACTGGGGGGATTGAAAAAATATTGAGAAAACTGAAACTGAAATAGAACCTGAAAATTTGTTTTCAGTTAATGGACTGAAGAAATAAAAACATGAAACACAAAAGTAAACGAACTGTTGACTATGTACATTGTGACAGATGGCATATTGAATCATTTGGCATTCCATGCACACCTACATATTTTGTAATGATGGTTCAACTTTACCTGTGTGTTTGTGTCTCAACTCCTGAAAATATTTGGGGACTGAAAAACCCAGAAACACCAAATGAAGTTAAAACTGATAAGCAGCAGCTGAAGGAGCACTGTGCTAAACTATGAAACTAACCAGTGTTCCAGTAACGTTAGTAGGTTACTTTTTGGAAAATATTAGCCAGGCACAACAATGTTTATTTCGGATTTCTATGCAATATTGGCATGCACATGTCATATTTGTAATGTTCAAAATGTTATTTCAAAATCATAGTATTATGTGATTTTGACATGCCAAATATTGACTGCAAAGACACTTTGATCGTTTATCCGCATTTGATACAGCTTGATATAATAATGTTGAATCATAATGCCTTCTTTAAATTGTTTTGTGACATTGATTTATGATATGCAATCAGAAACTTTGTACCAGATGTTTATAATCCTACAAAAGTGTAAGTTTTGTTTACACAATGAATTTTTATTTTATGAAGATCTGGGATAACATTTTTAGAAAAGTTGTGAAGTCAATGACTGTATTTTGAGAATATCTAACAATACCTTGGCGTGTTCCTTGCTCCTTATAAATAGTGTCCTGAACTTTTATTTATCTCAACCATGCCAGGCGCCTTAACCCACTGTTGCTTCAACCTGCCCCCTCAAGCCATTTTAATTTTCTGCTGGCTTTTCGCTAAATTTCTTTGAAGTTTGCTGCAAATTTTTAAATCATCTTTAAGTTAATTTTGATCATCTGTGCATTTTAGTGTAAAAATTACTGCTCTTAAAGTAAAATACAAATTTCATAAAAAATTTCCAAACAAATTTATCAACAGATATGTCTGATATAATTTAGAGAATGAATGAGTATAGCTGTGTTACATTAAATTAAAAGTTATTCACATGTTTTAGTTGATATTGTGTTTTCAGCCTTCTGTGACTGGTAATTCTCGCGTTGTCGTTCATGACGTTCCTGTAACCGTCATTCCACGTCGACTGTGGGCAGAGTTAGCAGAGCCGTCTATGCCTGAATTTGCGGTTCGAATATTGCTTATTTCTGTCGTATGGCGTGAAATTCTGGTTTTGAATGATGAAACATTTTATGGTACTTTCCCGTTATCCGGACCCCAATGAAGTGTAATGGCTATTCGGTCGGGAACCTGACCTAACCCTGACCCTAAACTAACCCTAATGCCTCTCTAGCCAGCTACACCATCCCTCTACTGGGGTCTGGATAATGGGAAAGAACCAATTTTATTTATTAACGCTTAGCATTTTGTGGCCCATTTTAAGATCTTCGGTAGTTATTAGACACGTTTTATTTAAGAAATTTCCAGTCACGCTTGTTTCTTGATCTGAAGAGAATTCTCCAAGTAAAAGCTACATACTGTTCATGATCAAAGCAAAAATGCCTGTATTGGTAATATTATAAATTATATGTGTATATTTGACATTCAATGCATGTTATGTCTTCTAGGTTAGCATATACATGCCTTCTCTGAAAATACTAAGAAACGTTATCGACCGTATGAAAAATCTGAGTAACTTTGTCTCCATTATGGCCAACAACAGCGGTGAAATGAAAATCATGCTGGAGACGGACCTTGTCACAGTGTCGACCTATTTCCGAGATCTTGGACATCCACAGTGGAGTATGCGGTATCCCTTTATTGCTTCATCATGAACATAGCACTTGTTCACTTACTTTGGTTTTTCACAGACGCTTGGCATAAATTTGTTGTGTCTGTAAATTTCTAGGCATTTGTCCATCTTCTTGTGGTTTAATTTAGTGAGAGAGATGCACGTTCATTGATATTGTTTTTTCCTATACTGTGGCCGGACAAAAACAAAATGTCCGCGGACAAAATGTCACGGACAGAATGTCATGGGGCCAAAATGTCAGCAGACAAATTGTCATGGTTTAGGGTTAGGATTAAGTAAGTAAAGTAAGTAAGTAAAGTAAAATCTTGTGGATTTCTATAGCGCCTTGGAAAGCAGCACAACATTAGCTGCTTATTCTTAGGCGCTCAGCCTCTCTTAAAATAGCCATAGGAAAGGTATGAGATCAACCAGGCAATAGTCAACATCCAAAGGGCAGTGAGGCTAGGGTTAGAGTTAGGGTTACATTTTGTCCACTGACATTTTCTCCATGACATTTTGTCCTAGCACCCTCCTATACTACACTGCATTGTATAAATATAGTACTGTGTGTGAAATTCATGCAGTGTATCGAGTGCGATGATTTTACTGTAGGAGACGAGTCATCTCAGAATAATAAAGGGCAAAGTGATGCAACAGAATTTGCAGAGGCTCGAGTTGACATACGAAAGTTTGCTCAGTTCCTCAGTGGCCAGCAGGTCAATCCACTGAAGGTCATCTGTAGTAAGTATCTGCAGATTTATTTGGAACCACTTTAACCCGTTAAGTACCAACTTTTCCGTTTGGGGTACACGATACTTAAAGGGTTAAAGCAAATCTCTTCTTAATAGCATAAAATGCTATTTGGTTCTTTCGGTGAATCTTTATTTTATTTATCTGTTATTTCTTTATTTCTAAATTAAGGGCTTTGTGAATTTTAATATATGATTGGTTTGCAGATTTTTATTGTGGTGTCATAGAATTAAATGATCTTGAAGTGAAAAGGTTTATCATTCACTTGGTACTGCTACAAAAAACTGCAATTTTATCAAATGGCTGCATTTTTTCCAAAACAGCGTATGGAAAAAATGTTTCTACAAATCTGCAGAAAAGCCCAAATTCACCACAATATTTTACATTAAAAGTGTGCACTGGTTCACTGGGGTCAGATGTCATCTGCATTGCCAACCAGTGGCATAGCCAGGATTCCAGAATGGGGAGGGGGCAGATTGACAAAGTTTAGTAAAAGTTTTCCTTACATTTCTCGAGTGTATCTAAGGTTCTTTGAAGCACGTTTCTATTACCTTAGCACTGAAGTTGTGCTCGTTTGGTCTAGAATTTCATAGATATCTTGTTGTGATGCATTTTTTTGGTCCTACCTTAACGTCCTTTTGTAAGTTACTGGTTGTGCATTCGATAATTAATAACAAAATGTGTCAGTTTCTTTGATACAGTGGATCCCATTTAATCGCATACCGCTTAATTGCATAACCCGCATAATCACATAACAACGTAAAAAACCCGAACCAGAAGTTTTGTCCGTACAATTAATTATCAGACGTCCCGGCTATTCGCATAGCCCAGTTAATTAATCGCATAAGCAAGGCTTGCACGGCACATATGCAATTAAGCGGGTTTCACTGTACTGATGTTTATTTGTATTTTATTAAATGTTTGCTTCTTTTCAAGACATTGCCACCGATCGGATGGTTCATCTATTCATGTTGCACGAAGATGTTTCACTGCAATACTACATGCCTTCGGTTAGCAGCTGAACTGCCACAAGGGACACTCGCAAATGACTGTTTTTATGTAACTGTGACATGATAACTTTTGTTTTGGAAGTACTCACCATGGCTGTTTAATCCCGATTAACTACAGCACCCAAGAGTATCGGCTTATAGGAGGAGGTCATTTCGGTAGAATTTAAAATTAGTTTGAAAGTATGAAATTTGTATTATATTCATTATTCTGCAGAACTGTGGCACTGTATTATTGTTACTTTGTAGTAATAAACAGAGACGTAGCGACGGGGGGTATATCGGTATATATACCCCTTCCCCAAAATCAGTCTACCTTAAAGTTTTTTATGTGATTTACATGTGGTTATATGTGGTTTATATGGTTTATGTGGTTTATAGTTAAGATTTATACCCACCCAAAATATTTATACCCTCACAAATCAAATTCCTGGCTATGCCCATGGTGATAAATATTCATAATGGGGTTTACAAGTGGACTTACCGGTAACAGCTGCTATGATGATCATCTCTGGTGGTAGACCTAGGCTTAGATGTACATTTTTGCAATTAAATGGTGCTGTCATGTCTGTAATCTTGTGGAATATTCCAAGGTCAAATTGTGAAATTTTTTATTTGTATCCAACAGAATATCTGTGTCCAATAGGGGGTGATGGTTATGGAATTCCGTTTGTTTCTTTTTTAAAATTAACCTGTGGCAGTGTTTTATTGAGGCCTGTTAGGGGGATATTCCCTCCAGAACCTAAAAATCCCCCTCAGAAAATCCCAGCACTGACACATATTTTTGCATTGAACTGTGTCTCTTCTCCTCCAGCCAAGTCAAACTCCCTCGCCCAAAAAAACCTGGAGTCTGGATAAAACACTGACCAGTGAGCAGTTTTATACAGGCCTGTTAGGAGGGGAGACCCCCAACCTCAAAATCCCCCTCCCCAAATCTTCCCACTTACACAAATTTTGCATTGAACTGTGTCTTTTCCCTCCAAGTCGATATCCCCTCCCTGAAAGCCTCAATTCCCCCCAAGCCTGGAGTCTGGATAAAACACTGCTTAAGTCTCGTTTCCTAATTACAGCAAATAGCAAATTCTTCTACAGTATATGCCTATGCCATCCGATCGTCAACTTCTATAGAGCCATTTCGTAGCGCAGAGGAGCATCGGCCGACGTAGGCTGCTAGTGGCCGTCTAAAAGCGTCAATTAATTCGGATGATAGGAGCCAGTGGGCAGTGGCGGCTCCAGAATTTGGCAAATTGGGGTGGCAACTTCTAGGAACAGAGGCCAACCATTTGTTGATAAATATGTAGAAGAAAATACAGAGTCCCAACAACCACTGGGGGCCATGCATTCAATAGGGGGCACTGGCCCCCATGTGGAGCCGCCCGCCACTGATCGGCAGTGTTTATTCTAGCCACCTTGACATTGGGGTGATTTTTAAATGTTTGGGGGTACAAGGTCTGAGTCTCCACACTTTGGGGGGATTTCCATTCCCCCAGCCAACATATAAAAAATGTTGGGGGAATTTTAAATTTTAAAACTGTGGGTGAGGGGAAATTCCCCCACCCCCAGAGAAGGCCTAGAATAAACACTGACTGGTCGAAGCCACGGACTTCCACAGGTGTGTCTGGATATCAGAAGAAAGTAGGTCACCATGGCTATAAGCATTGAACGCTTTAGCCTCACACACGAGACGCGGTAAATCAGCACACAAGGTCTATTTCTGCTTCGTTCTCGTACAACGCTGGACGATAGCGGACTCGATCGCGGACTCGATACCCGCAGGAGCCCCAAGGTCGACTCAGCCTTAGGCCTACTCGCTAGAGGGCGGTGGTTAAAGTGAGGAGCGGCGTTAACCCCTTAACCGTGTATTTAACTGTAACTCAATGTAAAATGGACGGATATATCCGCGATCCCCAGTTAAGGGGTTAATCTGCTAGGTAAAGTGTGGGCCCAGAGGCGGATCTATTGGGTGCAGGGGGGTATACAGATGTCCCCGGGCGTCGAGGTGAGGGGGCTCCAAAATTGGTTTAATGTAGGGAATTCCGCTACGGGTGATGACTTTTTTGCTTGTCAGGGTATTCGCGAAGTAGAGTAAAGGGGCGCCAAATGGGCAGAGCGGCGCCCTTTTTGGCTTCTTAGGATTTTCGTCAAGTTGAGGGGGCGCCACCAGTATATTTTGTCCCCGGGCGCCGGACACCCTAGCTCCGCCTCTGCGCGGGCCTGGGGAAAGTAATGGCAACCTACCAAGATTATTGGATTATAGCCTACCACCTACGTCGCTGATTGTCTAGGCCGGAACCCAAGGCTCAAACTCCAGTACGGGACCTACCTTTACCCTTACGCCTTACCTCGTGCTCCGAATTTCCTAACCACTCTCCTCTCTATCGGTCTAGTAACTTAGTAGTAAGAGCCTCTGAGCTAGACTGGTCAATAGTAGTAGAAATCAGGCCCTCCGAGAGAAATTCCGGGCCCCTGTGCAGAATGGCCGACGGGCCCTTGAGAAGTATTAATTTCTTGACGACCTTTTTTTTGCTTGTCCCGTTTATAAAGTGTTAAAGTGTTGACGACCTTTTTTTTGCTTGTCAGCCATTTAGCACTGTGTCCCGGGCCCCCTTGTGCTCACCGGGCCCCTCTGCTGAACTAACATCTTAACCATTCTTTAGTGTTATTACTCATTTTATTGTTAATTATACATATTCATCATCGGTCCGGGTCCCCTCCAGACCGCCGGGCCCCTGTGCAGTTGCCCCCCTGCCCCCCTCTCGGAGGCCCTGGTAGAAATGGTTGGGAGATTTATAGGCATCACTGAAACAGAACTAGGATATGCTATATTTATTTCGCACGTTGTGCATCGAATGCCTAGTAGTGAAGCCAGCTGCTGCTGTTGCACAGCAAAGATATCTGAATCAAAATTCAGCTCTTTTCAGCACTGGCTTCCAGCCCTTTCCCAAGGAAAAGTTTGACAGAGATTGTCACAACTCACAATGTAGGTGCGCCAAATACAGTATAGGGCCTACATGCAGGGCAGGGATATTTTTACACCCCCAAAACCACCCCCAACACTCCCCAACACCCCCCAAATTTGAGGTCGACAGACTCGACACACCACAAAAAAATTTGGTAATGTGACAATGGTATGCATACAAAATGCATACTAATTAGCTCCGGACACCCCTCCCCAATTTTAGGTCGACACCCCCAAATTCACGATCCTAGAAATATCCCTGATGCAGGGTAGTCAAAACGCCTAAACAAGAGTTAGGCCTATACGATCTCTCGTCGGGATGTCAATCAGTGGCGTATCTAGGGTGTGGCAGATGCCCTGGGCACCACTTGAAGGAAGAGGCGCCAAAAACTCTACTACCTTGCACTACTCAGCGTAGAAAGAGAAGGAACTGCAAACACTGGCCTACTGGCCTTGTACACATTGACCAGTTCGCATCAGTAAAAGCAAGTAGGCCTACTTCTGTAGTTTTAATCATGTGCAGTGGCGGTTCCAAGAATTCTTGGTGGGGGAAATGCAGTGAATTTATAGGGAGTTGGTGGAAGGGTGCCGAAAATGTTGACGATAAAAAGGTCACTAGCAATAATGAAATAGGCCGGAAAAGGCTGACAAGCAAAAAAGGTCATCAGCTCTGTTTTGAACACAAGGATTGAAGTTCGGACCCGGTAAACCCTGAAAATGTTGACAAGCGAAAAAAAGCTCGGTGGGGGATGCATCCCCAGTCATCCCCAACGTGGAGTCGCTCCTGATCATGCATGTAATTAATATGACATGATTTGTTAATTACAGGTAAAGATTTGTTAACCTGCTAATTTAATTTTCGGACCTCTGCCATGGATCATTCTCAAAAACGCCTATCATTTCGGTGACGATGAAACATAATATGCTTTTAAGCAGGGCAGCATATAATAGTCTTGTCTTCAATCATTCTCGTTGCGAGATTTGACTGAAACGTTCGCCACTCTTCGTCACCATGTTATCCTAACGTTTGGCAATCTCACTGATGTTTCCAATGTCAATCCGGTACATGATTGGATGTTCTCTATCCAGTTCAAAGCTGCCTGCCTCCTCCTCTTCTTCTTCTTCTTCTTCTTCTTCTTCTTCCTCCTCCTCCTCCTCCTCCTCCTAACCACAGTAATAACAATAATAATCGTAATAATAGTATATAATCATCATAATTTTTCTCTTCTTAGAGAGTATTCTATAGAATGGGAACATGCAGAAATCGAATGACAAAAAAGGTGTCCACAGTGTTTATTCTAGGCCTTCTCTGGGGGAATCCCCCCAATTCCCCTTCCCAAAAAATTTTTATATGTTGGCTGGGGGATGGAAATCCCCCCCCAAGTGTGAAGACTCAGACCTTGTCCCCCCTAACATTTCAAAATCCCCCCAATGTCAAGGCGGCTAGAATAAACACTGGATGTCCAGTAGCTTTGTTGCGACAGAGGAAATTATTTGGGGACTGAAGAGCAACTGGGTCGTCAGGATATTTATTATTTAGGCTATATCAAGTTTATATTAGGCCTATTTACAGTTTGTTATCTACCTTCTTTTGCACCTGTTCAGTTTATCGACTGCTCATGCACACGTCTCTGTCTGACTAAGCAGTTGGTGATGGATTGTCATTGCGCACAGCAACTGTATTCCGAAACGTGTAGCCTACTGGTGACTATTGCACCAGCAGATACATTAATAATAATAATAATAATAATAATAATAATAATAATAATAATAATAATAATAATAATAATAATAATAATAATAATAATAATAATAATAGCAATGTGATTTTAGGCCCCTAATTAAGTGGCTTAGCAAGCTAAGTAAGCCTGTGTGAAAACCAGGCAGGCAACTTGAGAATTAAGGCCCTGGACAGATTTTTAAAATGAGAACATACTTTTACCCTCAAAGTTTCACCAGGGCCTGTTTTAAGTAAAATTTATCACGCATTAAACTCAGAAAATTTGTGGACATCCGCATAAAAAACAAGCAAAAAGGTCGTCCGGAAAATTTATCGCTGCACAAATCACAGAATATTGCAAGTTACCACTGGCGAATTTAGAGTTTAATATTTGGGTAGGCTAGCATGGGGGTCTGCGGGTGCCATCCAGCACGGGTGTCATCCAGCACGCGACAGACCTGGTGTTGATGGAAAAAAACATTTTTTTTGTTTTGGTGGGATTAACTGGGTAGGCTTAAGCCTACCCTAGCCTTTAATAAAATCCGCCTATGGAAGGAGGGCGTGAAATGACGCTATGCTGAGTCGACGCCTTTAAGTTTATGACCTGAGGTGTCGTTTTTACTATTAGGGTAAGCAGCTGCCTTCACTAAATAACGTTGTGTGCCTATGCATAGGCTAACAGTTGTCAGCCACGTCCACACAATGTGCCCTTTCTCTATCGATTGAACGGATTTCGCGCTTTTCAACGTGGCATTAGGGCCTACACGTCATGTGTTGTTTTGCTCGACTTCGCCTGAACTTTTTAAAATACTGTATACTGAATATCTATTTTAGGAAACATTTGGACCAGAATGTGGGACAGTTTGACGTAGAAATCACGTCAGAGGTTCACGCACAACGTTTATGTGCTTCGTCTGTTTTTCTCGGCACTCTGCATTAGCCTACATATTCGTAGGCGTAAACGTTCCATTTTTGAGACGTTGTCATGCATGGAGAAGGGGAAGGCATATGATGGGCAGTGTTCTATCCAGACTCCAGACCTTGGTGGGGGGATTGACTTGGCTGGAGGGGAAGAGGCGCAGTTCAATGCAAATAATTTCTTCAGTGCTGGGATTTGGGTGGATTTTGAGGGTTGGGGAAATCCCCCCCTAACAGGCCTGGATAAAACACTGCATATGGGTTGCTCCCAACTATTTCATCCAAGTTTACTCCAATTACTATGTTAACTATATTATACGATTTGCATAGGCTCCTACAAGCCTGGAAATTGGTGAAGGCAAAAGTCAACACGCCCTATTTTTAGGTCTATACGTGAACGTCGCGCTGACTAAAGACGCCCATGTATGGAATACGAAATAACGAAACTTAAAGACGAGCGTAATTACATTGCCACAAACGTACGGCACATCTAGCCTACTTATTAATAATACATCGGCGTGCCATAGGCGCCTAAGCCCCTAACTGCGGTTCGAAACATGCTCGGAATCATGGAGCGGAATAATAATAAATTATTTATTTATTACGACGAGCTGATGTTGATTTAATGTACTTGCAATGCAACACATACTCATACACGTCTGCTGCAGAATTTAAGCAGAAGAGCATTGACGTCTATAGAACCCAATCCAACCCAATTAACCCATCAAATCTCCAACCCAACACCCCCCATGCCGGTAATAGGGTTACTTGACCCAACCCAACCCAACCCACCGCAATACAATTCAATTTCTTAAACCATGACTTATTTTCTTACCCAACCCACCATAATATGGAAAAGTCTGACCCAACCTAATCCAACCCAACTCAACCCATGGGTTAACCCCCACCCCCTTACGGACATCTCTGGTTTAAGCCAATCCTATTGAACCCGGAAGAAACTCCTGCTTAGGTCTAGCGGGGCGGAAGATATTTAGAAGCAGTATTTATTCTAGGCTTGTTTTGGAGGGAATCCCCCCAAGTTTTAAAATCCCCCCTAAACAAATTTGTATATGTTGGCTTGGGGGATGGAAATCCCCCCCCCAAAAAAAGCGTGGAGAAACAAATCTTGTCCCCCCAAACATTTCAAACCCCTCCCCAATGTTAAGGTGGCTAAAATAAACACTGCTTAGAAGCACTATCGATTGTAGTCAATATCATATTTTTATTCTGTAGTTTATCGATCATGCAACTTCACCTTCGCTTTTTAAAAAAACGCTGCACAGGCTCGATAGCTTAGAAACCGTCTGTGCTCGACTACCGTCTGTCTGCAAAAACGATACATGACTAGAATCAGAAATGGCACATGGGTCACTCAAAGTCAAAGTGACCGATGACACCCACTACTCATGGGCCATTACTAACTCATTAGCAGTCAGCTAGGCTTATCTATAGGCCTAATCAGTAGCGGTTCCAGGATTTCTTGGTGGGGAGGATGAAATGAATTCATAGGAAGTTGGTGGGGGATGAAAAGAGAAGGAAAAAATCAATAGACTGCCGAAAAAGGCTGACAAAAGGGAATAATGTTACTTAAGTATTATACTTAATACTACATACCTAACAGCAAATGGTTTGGCTCCCCCATTAATAGAAGTTGCCACCCCAACGGCCCCCCACTTACCAAATCCTGGAGCCGCCACTGTTACCTTATAGAGAAGATGCAAAATTTGTATTGCAAATATTAATTTGTCGATAAAAGCGAACTTAAGCTTTCATACACAGTATATGAACAGTGTTATTTATAGAATTTTGAATTTGAGGTGTCGGAAAATCTGGGGTGTTCTGACCTAATTAATATGCATATTGTATACATACCATTGTCGCATTACCAAATTTTGGGGGTGTCGACCTCAAATTGGGGGTGTTGGGGTGTTAGGGGTGTAAAATATCCCTGGTATATGAACGTGCACTCTCAACTTTAAAATGCAATGGGTCAAGACCAGTAGCGTGCAGAGGGGGTTCGGTGACCTCGGGCGCCGAGCAGATGGGGCGCCAAAATTGACCCGGCGACTTTTTTTGCTTTGCTCGTCAAACATTTCTTACCGACTTGGCCCCGAGCGCCCACCACTTTCTGCACGTCACTGTCCCCATTGATTTATTCTTTTTTCTAGAGGTAGGCCCAGAGATATTTTACACCCCTAACACGCCCCCAACACTCTCCCTCCCAATTTGAGGTCGACACCTATAAAATTTGGTAATGTGACAATGGTATGCATACAAAATGCATACTAATTAGCTCGGACACCCCCATTTGAGGTCGACACCCCCAAATTCACAATCTTAGAAATATCCCTGGGTAGGCCCTATCAGTATTATTCATGCCTGCTTCAACAGTTAGGCTTGCTTTCAATATTTCATAAGCAATATGAGAATTCCTTGAAAACATCTGTGCTTTCCAGCGTAAAAATCATCAATCATCTACAATACGTGGAGGAATTTCATGGACGTGAAATTACCAAATGTAGGCTACAACGATCTTTGCCTACGACGATATCGCGATATCGTCGTAGCCTATACAAATAACCACGATACATATCCAACGATTACTGCCCTAGCACTGTAATGCTGCATAAACCAAGGCTGGTTTCAATCGCATTATTGGACTGTTATTATAGAAATACTGTATAATTACATATTATGCGCATCCTCCTATCTCGATGACACTTTCTGCATAATAATTATACAGTACAGTATAGGCCTAGGCCTATAGGTTACCGAGTGGCGATTGGAGCATCACTAGACTATGGATTGCCTATTTGCATATAGGCCTATAGGGCTATTGTAGGGGGGCCTACAGTGTATCTCTTTAAAATGCTGATCATTTATCCTGTCCTTATAGGTTTAGCTCACGATACAAGACAACCATGCATCAGCCTATCACCGTTATCCGGTTCGACTGTACTTTGGGCGAACGAAGCAGAAAGTATACCTTATGCCCTATAATTATATGAGTTTTTGCTCATCGGGTCAAAATAGGCGCTTATGGTGAAAACATACAGTATGATAGGCAGCGCCTGGAGATACACCGAACGAGAGTAGGCTAATAAAGGCCCCGCAGTTAGGCTACGCACGATCAATCAATGAAGCCAGGGCCGCCGAGAGAATCTGCGGGCCCCTGTGCAGGAAATAGTCACCGGGCCCCACCTGACCTGGCAAGTCTGTGAAAAAGTTGATGACCATTTTTTGCTTGTCGGTCATTTTTCAAACCAGAATTTTCCGGATCCATGCACGCCGTTATCCGTAACAAGCAAGTGTGAAAAAGTGTTTATATGACCTTTTTTGCTTCTCGTTCCTTTTAGAAAAAAGGAGATTACTTGATTATGATCGGCCCGGGCTCCTGGCATTCCCCGGGCCCCTGTGCTCGTGACGATAAGATTACCCTTTTCCTTGTCAGTCTTTTTCAGGGTTCAGGTTATTGATAACTTGATACAGTTAATATGTCATCATCACCGGGCCCGGCCCCCTGCAGGCCGCCGGGCCCCTGTGCAATTGCCCCATGCCCCCTATCGGCGGCCCTGAATGACGCAAGCAATCAGTAAATCAATGAGTCCGTCAGCAGTCAGTCAGTCAATCAATCAATCAACTTCTATGGCACCACCATGCGACATACAATCGATTCTTTACATTGTCACACAATAGCAGCACAAGAGGCCACACATGCAAATTGTTTAATACGCGGCTCTTCCCTCGATCGCCCTACTAGGCATTCCGCAAGATATTCGCCAGGTCTTTCATTTGGTTGATGTCCCTCGTTCTCGTACAGTCAATGGCGTTAGTGTGTAGTATGAAATGGCTGGGTGTGCTCTATTTCGAACCCTGTAGATCGAAATTGATAATGATATTATTGATTATTCTTGCAAAGATTAAAGCAATGAAGATGGAACAAGAGGAAAATGTGGATTTTGTCGGAGAATTTCTTCATATCGATTAGATTTTTACATATCTACGCCCTATATAGGCCTAACTTCTATTCAACAGACTTCCAATAGGCTTCTCTCACAGAGCGAATTAATTATAAAACTTATTTTTGATGTCTATAAAACCCGCTGCAGGCCTATAAAGAACCAGATACCTTAAGCAGAGGTTCGGTCCAGGACCAAGAAAGGAAAATTTTAGCGCAAGGCATGGGTTGTGGACAAATGGAACAGCTTGGACGGTGTGGGAGCGACAGTTGAAACAGTAAACGGGTTCAAAGGTTATCTCGAAAAACTAGGTTATTGAATGCGGAGTGTTTCGTTCAAGACTCGTTATAGCCGTTTACTGGAGTAGCTAGCCTGCCACTGTCCGGAAAATATTCTATGCCTCTGCCAGGGTCAGGCCCTACCATTTAACCCTCTGTCTATGGCATGCATAGGCAGTCACTTCAACTGTCTGTCTGTCTGCATGTTTGTTTGTCTGTCTGTCTGTCTCACTCTGAGTAGACTGAATATATTCTGCTTATTTTATCCGAAAGTGCAATGTGAAAGTGCTTTTCGATGGCTGCAGAATAGATAAAGTCAATCAACACTATGATAGTTTTTTAGTCATACGTACGAATTGATTTAGCTAGTCATGGCAGCCAAATCAAATAGCTCTTTAGGCCTAACACACGGTTCTGACGAACCGGACCGAACCGGCTTCAAGCCACGATCCATACCCAATGCTGCATACTGATTTTCTACATTGCATGGTTGGCCTATTTAGTTACTGTTTTATTATTCTTTAGCCTAAAAATTAAACCCTCTTGATCATTCAGACTGTATAGAGTATAATAATAATAATAATAATAATAATAATAATAATAATAATAATAATAATAATAATAATAATAATAATAATAATAAAGTAAAGTAAAGTAAAGTAAAATCTCGTGGATTTCTATAGCGCCTTGGAAAGCAGCACAACAGTAGCTGCTTATTCTTAGGCGCTCAGCCTCTCTTAAAATAGCTATAGGAAAGGTGTGGGATCAGCCAGGCAATAGTCAATATCCGAAGGGCAGTGAGGCTAGGTTGTTACAGCTATGGCGGAAATGATTTAAGAAACAGGAAGGATTTAAGCTTAGACCTGAAGACTTGAGGAGAAAGTGCAGGAATTATAGGAAATGAGGAATCAGATTTTATTGTTTGAAAGTGTCCAAGTGTGCGAAGGGAAGCTGGGATCGAGTTCCAGAGTTCAGGTGCAGCGTATGAGAAGGCACGGTTGCAAATTTTCAGGGATGATTGATTTAGCGGGCGTGACAGAGTGAGATGAGATGACGAACGTGTGGGTCGAGGAGGCTGAGGGATTAATAGTGACCTAAGGTAGACAGGTTTTGATGACTGAAGTGAGCTATGTGTAAGTGTTATTATCTTATATTGGATACGTTCAGTTATTTTAAGCCAATGTAATGATTTTAGTATGGGTGAAATATGGGAGAATTTAGGTGACTTAGTAACAGCACGAGCAAGTGCATTTTGTATTGATTGCAATTTGTTGATAGAGGCTTTGGGAAGGTTATAGTAGAGGGAGTTACAATAATCTAATTTGGAGTGGACTATTGAGGTGGCAATTGTGGAGGCAGTTTTAGTATCTAGGCAAGGACGTAGGCGGCGAAGGTCACGAATATGAACATAGCAGGCTTTTGATAATTGGGAAATTTGTGATTCGAAGTTTAGAAAAGAATCAAATTTGAATCCTAGATTTCTAGCAGTTGGAACAGGGATTATTGTGGTGTCAGAAGCCAAAACTAGTTTAGGATTGTCAATTTTTTTGAGTTGTTGGGGTAGTCCAATTAAAAGAAACTCTGTCTTAGAAGGGTTAAGAGCGAGGAGATTAGATGACATCCAAGCAGAGATTGATGAGAATGCAGATTCGAGCTCAATAATAGAAGCATTGAATGAAAGAGGTGAGAAGGAAAGGAATAGCTGAGTGTCATCAGCATAGAGTTTGTGATTTAAATTAAGGGAATTGATTAAAGATGAGAGTGGTGTAGTGTAAAGGCTGAACAGTACAGGCCCAAGAACAGATCCTTGAGGCACTCCAAAATCTACAGTGTGAGATAGAGAAATTTGGCTAAGACAGGACACTTGAAAAGACCGGGATTTAAGATAAGATGAAAACCAGTTATGAGCTATTTCAGATATTCCAAACCAGAGAGAGAGTCGTTCGAGCAGAATTTTTGTGATCTATAGTATCAAATGCAGCAGAGAGGTCAAGGAGACAAAGGCCAGTAACTTGTCGGAGACCAATTGCGGTTAAGAGTCTGTCATGAATGTAGGCGAGAACGGTTTCAGTTGAGTGATGTTTAGTGTAGGCAGACTGATGAGCATTATATAGCGAGTTATTTGAAAGGTGTTCGGTCAGTCTAGAAAGTACAATTTTCTCAGTAAGTTTTGATAGAAGTGAAAGATTTGAGATGGGGCGATAGTTATTAAGATCTTCTCTGTCAAGACCCGGCTTTTTTAGGAGAGGAATGACAAAAGAGTTTTTGAATGAAGATGGGAAAGTGCCTGAGGTAAGAGAGAGGTTAATGATTCTAGTTATGATAGGCGTAAGCACGATGGCACACTGTTTGAGTAAAGAAGTAGGTATGGGATCTAGATCACATTGTTTGTTTGGGAGAGAAAGTAGCAGTTTGGATACCTCTTCATCAGTTGCAGGAGTGAAGCTGGATAAATTGCATGGGGTTGTGGGGGAGAAGGGTAATGAGGAGAGGTGGTTTGAGTAATAGTGAAAGACTTAAGGACACTGCGAATCTTAGAGATTTTTGCAGAGAAGAAATTAGCAAAAGATTCAGCAAGTTCTGACAGAGAAATGGATTGAGGGAGAGGTTTTGATTCTTTGCGATGGAAAAGATCATTTACGGTTTTCCAGAGCTTACGTGGGTTAGAGCTATTTGTTGAAATGATGTTAGAATAGTACTTCTTTTTGGCAGATGTAAGGAGATTATGGTACCGGTTGGTGGCGGAACGAAGATTTAAAAGGTCAGATGGAGAATGTGTTCTATGGTATGTTCGTTCAAGACGTCTACGAAATGACTTGAAAGCATGAATGAAAGAGTTATACCAGGGTTTGCTGTTGTGTGATGAAATAGGTCTTGTGATGATATGAGCATGTTTATCAAGAAGACCGGATAACACAGAATTGTATTTATTGATCAGTGACGGCAGAGAAGTGGGGGGGTTAGTAATTAGTTCAGATGATTTAATGTTGTCACAGAACAAGGCTACGTCAATTTTGTTAAGACGGCGAAATGAGTAGGTGCCACGAGGCGGAGGAGTTGGCGAGCAGATACTTAAAATGGAGAAGATGGGAAAATGATCAGAAGGAGAGAATTGGCTAATTGCTGAAATTGGAGATAGTGATGAAGAAGAAGACGTGATGAGCAAATCTAAAGTATGTCCAAAAGTGTGAGTAGGAAGAGATATGTGTTGTGTGAGGTTAGTCTGAGTGAGCAGTTGTATGAATTGGATAGAGTTGGGATCATCACACTTATCAACATGTACATTAAAATCACCGGTAATTAAGAACTCATGTGGAGTTGTAGCTGCAGAGCCTAAAAAGGAGGAAAATTCGTCGAGGAATGTCATGAATGAGGTTGAATATTTTGATGATGTAGGGGGGCGGTAAATGTTAAAAATAGTTAGTTTTGAGAGAGGAAGATTGAGAGTGACAGATGAACATTCAAATGAGGAGAAATTAATTGATGAGGAATTGCTAATTTGTATATGATCATGAATAAGGAAAGCGGTGCCTCCACCTAAATTACTAGAGCAATTGGTAGACTTTTTTGAACGAGGAAAACTTAGGAGGGAGAAGCCAGGTGGGGTTACCTCAATCAGTTGACATGAAGTAGTAGACGGAGATACCCAGGTTTCAGTTAGTGCAACTATGTCTATGGTAGAGGAGTGAAGTGTGTGCGTTGGAAAGAGGGAGTCTAATTTTATGTTAGTGAGTTCATGTAGTGAATGTGTGTGTTGAGGATTAGTGAGGGATCTAATGTTGAGAGTGCAGAGTGTTATGTGTGGTTGGGATGGTCCAGGATTCGGGTGGATATCGCCTGAAAGAGCAAGAAGGATGAAGATGATATCTGAGCGTCGCATGAGACGGAAATGTGAACGGTGAATACGAAGATGTGAGCAACGGAGGGTTAATGAAAAGGAGATAGGAATTTTGTTCAAATGTGAGTATTGATCAACGGCAGTGCGGTAGGTCCAGTGATTAATCGGTTTGCGTACATCAAGTTTCGAGGAAAAGAAATGAACAGTTAGAATAAACAAATAGAGAGGAAGTAATGTCATGATGTCAGGATGAGATTAACGAGGAAAGTAAAAATGTGAAGGAAAGTCAAATTGTCTTTCAGCTCATGCAGCGATTCACAAGCTCAGCATGAGGTCAATAGTGCAGCCGATATTAGTGTGGAGTGAAATAATTTAATTTAAAAATTTAAAAGAAAAACTAAAAGAATGCTTAGTTAAATTACAAATAGTAACGGTAATGAAATGAGCGATGATAATAATAATAATGTGATTTTAAGTGGTTTAGGAGGCTAAGTAAGCCTGTGTGAAAACCACTGATAAATAATAATAATAATGTGATTTTAAGTGGTTTAGGAGGCTAAAAGGTCATGTTGATTCTAAGTTTATAAATTGTGGCGGAGTTAAATAAAAATAGTTAAAGAAAAATATACCGACATAAACAGCTGAAAACGTCTTAAAATTAAAGAGTAAAATTTTAAAAATTCGCAAGAACAATATCGGAATTTGTCGAATTAATTAACAAACTCTACGGAACAAAATCTCGAGCGTTTAGTCTGCATCACTATGAGTATATTAATAATAATGTGATTTAAAGTTTGGTGTCCAGGGCTATAGCCACCGAAATTTCTAGGCCGGATTTCTTTCCGTTGAACTTCGCATAAATTCGTGAGGGATTCAAGTCGGGGAGACGGAGACCTACCATTGATAGACATGGAAGGCAGAATAGAATAACAAGTGAAATAGGGCGACCGAAAAGATTCGGGAGAAGCTGGATGCCATGGATGGACGACATCTTTGACTGGACAAACACGAAAAACTATGGAGCCTTTAAAAAGGAGGAGAGAGAAAGAGAGAGAGAGAGAGAGAGAGAGAGAGAGGGAGAGAGAGAGAGAGAGAATTGGAGGAAAATGACTGTCAAATGTGCGTTATAGAGGAAGACACGTAAAGAAGAAGAAAATTTTACCATAGAACCATGGGCGCCCACAGAAATTTTTCCAGGAGGGGCAAAACACATTTCAATACAGTGGCGTCGGAACGAATTTTCACCAGGGGTGCAGATTTTCTCCAGGTAAAAGTTTTCTCTTGAAAATTCTTGAAAAGCAAAAAAAGGTCGTCGACACGCGATTTCCGATTTTCCCCTAAAAATACCTTGACAAGCAAAAAAAGGTCGTCGAAACACTTTTTCCAGGGTGCGGGTGGTGCAGAGACAGGTTTCCACGGGCCTCTTTCAACACAATGGTCACGGCTAATATTCTAGCAAGGCTTTCAAATTTCAATGTGAAATATTGATATTTGTATTTTCCATTCCAGGGGGCTTGCCCCAGTGTGCGGGCGCCCATGCATAGAACAGGATCCGTTGAAACACAACTAGGCCTATTTATACTTAGAAAGGGTTTTCACGTATTTTGGCCCCGACATTTAATTGAGTCCTGGACCAAGCCTTGTAGCTGAGCTCCGGCATTGACCTCGTTGCCCTGGCATTCGTCCCTACGGAGTACAGGTTCACTTAACCATCATTGATGGTCGGTCGGTGAAGCAACATTAACAGCTAGGTCTATGGATCTTTAGCCAATGTATCGGACGCCAACACAGGGAAAGCGTCTATTAATTAATTAATTAAGTTAATTAATTATTTAACTAATATAATTATAAGAACAATGCAATTATAGTACATTTATTGGCATGTTCGTTCAAGACTCGTTAGTACCATTGTCCGGAAAATATTCTGTGGGTCTGCTAGGGTAGCCTACATCTACACCTCTGCATAGGGCATAGGCAGTCACCTCAACTGTCTGTCCGTCTGTCTGTCTGTCTGTCTGTCTGTCTGTCTGACTCTGAGTAGCCTGGGTGTATTCTGCTTAATTTTACCCTGGACAATTACAGGGGCGGCGCTAGGGCAGTCTCGGGCAGGGACACCCGAGCAAATCGTGCAAATCTGCAGAGAAATTATGATTTGGGGTGGGGGTGATGGGGAAGGGTAGTCTGAGCCTGGTCCTGGTTGTGTAGATTACATCCCAATAAACACCAAACGTTGGGCCATTGCAGGGCCGACGCGTGTAAGTGCGGGCCACATGGCGATATTGGCCGAAGACCCGCCAACAGATTTATGCCCACAGTGGGCCAATGAAGCTGGCCCAGCCGCGGCCAGTCGTCGCTTAATGTTTACCGGCGTAGTAATACGCACTATAGTTCCGGTGCACTATTTTAGCTGCTTAATCAAGTGTAAATCAACAAATAACGCATAATATTATCATAAAGTTATAATTAATTACACTTATATTAATTATAAATTAAATTAGTGCATCCTTGTTTTGAATAACACTTAATCATAACTTTTAAAGTTTTTGTAATTCAAATAAATGTTACTGCGGACTGATATATGGCCGCGATCTGCTGCTCTCGTTAAACGCTGTGAAGTGAGTTGAATTTATTTTTGTAACAAGTTCATTTTAAAAACAAATCTTGTAATTCAATTGTCTGCACTTAATGTGTGAGTGGTGAACTTTGCAATTTGAGGCTTCCTATGAAACTTGACTTGGCTCTTAAAACATTGTCATGCGCTGTTGCGCCGCCATGTGATGGTATATGTAGCACGTACGCGATCTATAATTATAATTGTGGAGGGGTGGGCGGAAACTGGCGATTAGAACCCACTGCTTACTGTTACACCTGTAATTCTCTGGTTTCTCTATTCACTGTTGTGTATAAAAGTGTAAGCATCTAGTATCGGAAAGTCGTGTCAATGTGTTCATTCATTCATTAATTCTTGGACGATTTCTATAGCGCTGTAACAAGGCTGAGGCCCACAACAAAAGCGCTTTAACATCTCAACTATACCCCAACCCAAACAGATGCGTTTTTTAAGCTCTTGATGAAGTGCTCAGGAGTATTAGCCGTGGTGACATCGTCGGGAAGAGAGTTCCACAAGATGGGGTTGCTGCGTGTGAAGGATCTCTCTCCGAACTTAGTAGTCTTGGAGGGAGGAGGAACCTGAAGTTTGACCCCACGACTCGAACGGAGTGACAATCTCCTATCACTGCACTGCGGTCTCTTTACAACAGAGGCGAGATACTCTGGACAGTACAGGTCCGTGTTGCTGATATGTGTGGACTTGCATAAGAATATGACATGCTTATGATGCTTATGTACAGCCAGTTGGTGCAAAATATTGTGAAATGGGTTCAAAATTTAAAATGCTGGCCTATAGTATAACAGCATTGAATGTCAGCTGGTCCAACAGATGCATTATGCAAATATAAGGAATTGTTTTAATAGATGCAATTAGCATTATGCAAATATAAGGAATTGCTTGAATAGACACAATTAGCATGTTCTCCAGTTTGTTAACGGTAATTTTAAAAGCATTTTACTATTCTTTCTTTTATAGAGACTCATATAGAGAACAAGAAACACAAACAGCACTTTTTAGTGCAAGAGTGGTGGACAGATGGAATGAACTGGATGAGGGGATAGTAACGGCCACAACTGTGAATGGGTTCAAAATAAACCTCAGTAGTTTAGGATATTATATTGGACAGGAACAACAGTGGTTCTCACACAGGGCAGTCCCTAGCGAACCACTTTAAACCTTGTTATATTATTATTATATATATTATTATATTATATTAAATCAACATGCTGTCCAGTACTGTTGTGGATGTGTTGTTCCAGCATTTGCTACCTCTGAAGAGTACTGCATGATTTTTGCAAAATTAAATCGAATTGATTCCAAAATTGAGATATTGTCATGGAGTGTCACTATGCTTGTCAACAGAGGTGGAACAAGAGGCAGCAGCTTGGATGTTCCCACTATGCCTGAAGGAATGAAACTGCCAGCCGATGCAGTCAAAGATTTGAAGGATGCAGCATCTTTTGTCAAAGCAGAATGAGCAAGCTGGACAAGGCTTGGTTAGATGGTGTTAATTTTATTAACTGGTACAGTAAGATCCAGGTTGAGTGTGCCCCACATTTCATCTCTGATATTTATTTCTGAATAAATATTCAGATGTTTATCTCTTAATGGGCCTTCTGTTACCCTATTTGAGCCATTTAAATATGCAAAATTCGGCTTATGTCTCAAATTAGCCTACAGCAAGATGATGTACTCTGCCGAGAACATTGAACATGCCAGTAGGGCCCAAAATTTATACTTTAGCCAATGCTATCATGTATTGGATGTGTGTGTACCGGTACATTATATGTAGCCTACCAAGTAAAATACGAAGTACTTTATGAAGGTTTAACTGGAACTGTTTAGGCAAGATACTTGTCAACGTTTGGGAGCGACAACTATCACCGATACAGTTAATGGTATGATGAAGGCGATTATGATGAACGAATTGTCCTGCCAATTCAACTGGGCTGGAAACAGAGGAAAGCACAGCTTCCAAGCACTGGGATTGTCACCTTCCAAGCACTGGGATTGTCACCTTCCATATGTGGTATATGCACTCTTTATTTTGTTTGCAGATTTCAGGTCACAGTGGTTGTGTTTGTATATATTTGATAAGAGTTTGAGTCATTGCAATAGATTGCTTTTTTCACAATACGTCTTCAAAACAGCTGTTACAGACAAACTTTATTTATTGACACTGACTGTAATGGGCTTAAAACAATACAAAGTGATTTGCAGTTATGTGTAGGAAGTTGGTTAAACTAACAGACTATGCACCATAATGATTCCAGAGCAGCAAGCTAGAAGTCCAATTACACCAAACTCTTGATCAGTACGTTAATAATAATAATAATAATAATAATAATAATAATAATAAAGCATGTATTATTACTGCTCACCCAAATATATGCTGATGTCAGGCTTCATATTAAATTGACCAGTGCCAATATTTAGGTGTTATGTCTTTTGTTGTAATTGCTTGTCCTGTGCAGCTCCTTCAGTTACTGTCGAGACCATGGATAGTGTTGCTGCAATAGTGCAGGCTTCTAGTGACTTGTAAATACATTGACCAACTTGCTTGAGATACCAATCGTTAGCAGCTGTGGCTGGTATGAGCTAATGCAGACGCATCTTCTTAGAGAAACTCAGAGCAGATTAGCATGTTTGACCATAGGTATACATCATCTAGAATGCAACTTTAGGGTGAATATTACATGAGGTATTATTGAGAGAAAAATTATATATTTAGATTTCAAATCAACAGTATTTGATGTCTCAATACTGTTGTCTAATTTGCAGATGCTGTGCGAATTAACGAACAAACGAGAGATACCGTCAACAGGCTGGCTGAAGATAAAATTAAGGTCTGGTTGAGACAGGCTCGGGACAGAGATGGTGGTCGGAAACGTTTTCTGACTGCTGCTGCAAAGCAGTCATCTGATAAAAGACGTTTTGAACATCTTCCCTCAGACCAGGAGTCTGACAACAGTGTCAAATCTGATAACTGACCTACAGCTTCTGTTAAAACAATGTCACATATTTAAATTACGATATAGTGAAGAAATTGTTTAGAACTGGTCATTTTATTCAAATTAGTTGTTCTTTTGGACTTTCAATTTGACTAGTTTTCATTGCTTTTTGGCAGACATTGTAGCCTTTTGTACTGTGCAGTCTGCAGCTGACCCCATGCACGCCCGCACATTGAGGCAAGAGATTACACTTGCCCTCCTGGAAAATGCAAATACCAATATTTCACACTAAAATTTGAAAACCTTGATAAAATACTAACTGTGACTATTGTGTTAAAATGTTTTCCCCTCCTGGAAAAATTTATGTTGCATAACCGTGATCATTGTGTTTTGCTCCTCCTGGCGAAAATTCTGCGGGCGCCCATGGCTGTAACCAATTAGTAAGCAAATTTAATATCTGTTAAAGAGATTTAAGAGATTTCATTGTCGTTTTTGGCTTGTATTTTTTTTATAATATCTACACCAGTAAATCAGTTGAGGCTGTAGATGGCAATCAATAATTTTCATATATTTTTGTTGTCAGATCTGATCAATAATTGATATTGGCTGTTAAAATGTTGTACCACTTACGTGAAAGTGCCGTTATCATTATTTTTTTAGCATTATTTTTTGTTCAAAAATTGTCACAGCAATTATGTTGATACATGTATCAGAATCAGTGTTTATTCTAGCCATCTTGATATTGTGGGGATTTTGAAATGTTTGGGGGGGGGGAGGTCTGAGTCTCCAAAAACCTTGACAAGCAAAACAGAAGATCATCCATCCTTCCTAATATCCTTTACCCTTCTCAAGTTCTCATTTACCCTTCTCAAATGCCCTGGCAACCAAATAAATTGTCATCTTTACATTTTGCCCTCTCCAAAAAAAGCCCCCCATCCTCACACTTTTGGGGGGAAATTATAAAACTTTGGATGGGGAGAATTCCCCCCGAGAAGGCCTAGAATAAACACTATCACAATTGATCATCGACCTTGCATTGTAAGTTGTTTGTTGACTATGTTTGTCATTGATTTTTTTAAAAATTAATATGTTATGTTTTAGAAGTGAAGGGTGTGAGAGTTTATATATGGTAGGATGGTGCAGTATTATATGCTGGCCCACTGAAGGACCATTGAAGGCCGGATACAGATACGAACTGAGGGCCCTTTGATGGCCGGGCATGTAGGGCCTTTATAGGACCAATTTGCAAAATCTATGAGGGCCCACTGCAGATATAAATTGAGGGCCCTTTGAGGGCCCGACATGCAGGGCCTTTATAGGGCCAATTTGCAAAATCTATGAGGGCCCAATGCAGATATGAACTGAGGGCCCTTTGATGGCCCGACATGTAGGGCCTTTATAGGACCAATTTGCAAAATCTTTGAGGGCCCAATGCAGAAAAATAGCAATTATCGACATTGGCCCCTCAAAAAAAAATTCATTGGCCATATGATAGGGCCAACAAACTGTGTTGATTGGGATTAGACCCACCCAGCCAACAAAACCCAGCGCCGCCCCTGGATAAGTAGCTATTCCATTTTAAGTTAATCACCGGTTGAACATACACGACGGATACCTAGGCCTACAGTTAACCATACATGCAAGCTGCCAAACAGGCAAATCCCAAAATTTTAAAGCAGAGAATTTGACCTACAGGCATATATATATGGCCGCTCTGAAAAATCATTGTTCTCTGCCGGGAATGAAGTATTGACAATACATCTCAATCGAGATTCGTCTCAGGCGAAACAGTGTTTAATTGCTGCGTCTCTGATCGAACGATCGATCGATTATAAAGTGCAGCGCGTGCTGCCACTGCAGATCCAGTGCAAAATAGATACGACGCACTTGAACATCAGCTGACGAAGTAGGCGTGGCCGTTGTTATAGAGTTTAGGCTACTATTTTCTAGGCTAAACCGACGTTCGCTAATGTTTAGACCAGGGATTGCGACCCAGAAATTCATAATCATGATGCGTAGATGCGATAGAACGAGACTGAGACAGCTGTAAATGAGAATTCGCTTAGAAGAAAATCAAGACGAGTACCGAAATCTAGAAAAAAAGGTGGAAATTCCATCATAACCCAACAATCACGTTACTGACTCACTACACTTCGAAGAAACCTGCGTGAATTGTATTACTTTCATTATTACTTCAGTCTCTGATCCTAAAGATAGCCGAGAGACTTATGCTGGTGTAAGCCGAAAACAGCCACGTAGTATGGCCGCGTAGGATAGGCCTACTGCCTTTGCTATCGCTATCAAATGCGAACCTCGTCGATTTAAAAGGCTAGTTGACCTTACAACTATGGAGCGCCGAACAGCTGAATGCTTTCATTTATGCTAAGAAAATGAGAGTTACTTACTTTGAAAAGAAAATACTTCACATTCGCAAATCAGTTTAAATGAGCGCAACTGAGACCCTCTGCCAGGGACTCCCTGCCTCTGCTCAAGAACCAGTGTATGCTAAGACTCGTTCGGGATCGAAATTGGGAGCCTGCAGTGTTGCGGAGATGGTTGAGATTTTTTTGTAATGTTAGATAGGCATGGCTCTCCATACGCTTGTTTTTTTCGCTCACCGGTTGAGTCAGAATCCGCTGATGCCTAATTTGCATAAAACGACGGCGGGGTGGGGCATCACGTGACTATCTGGGTCAGCATAAAAGCGTTGCGGGCGCGGACGCGGTCGTCAGTGGAGCGTCGGTCGTTGGATAGTGAGGCGGAGACGAGGGTGGAAAACGGTGGAAGAGGCGGCGGAAAGGAAGACGGGAGGGAGGCGGAAGGCGACACGACGAAGGATCAGATTCCACTCGATCAGCAGCGGCAGGATGGCGGTCGCGTAGGGTAGCGGATGGGAAGAATGACGCTAAGAAGGAGAAGATTGAAGAAGAGAATCGAGGAAATTCGTCGACCGCCTATTTAATCCCAGTTGCACCCGACCGTCGTTGCCGTCTCAGTCGTCGTCCAGAGAGAGAGCGTTTCTCTTCCGCCTCCTTGGTCCTCCTCCTCGTCTTACTACTCGTTCGATCGGTGCTAAAACAAATATCGCCTCTGTACAGATTACAGATACAGTCCGTTCATCATGGTTTCTGTTCAGATTCCGCCAAGAGTAAGTCCAACACTTCTAAAATTATTATTTGCTGTTTAACTTGTTTGAAAAGCTTTTTTGGGATTAACAGTTGCCTGTAGCACAGTAACAACAACAACAACAATAGTAGCAGCATCAGCAACAATGAGAGAAGCAACAGCAACAAACCCTGCAAAATCTTTTTTACCCTGCAAAATCCATCCACATAAAATCTGATCAATTTCTGAGATAAGTCAGTGGGAGACAGCGAGACATAATGTGAAAAAGGCCAACTGTAAAAGAAGTGTTTTAACTCTAGTTTTGAAAGTTATTGGAAGATCTGAATTAAAAAGAGTGTTCCAGAATCTTGGACCCACTATAGTAAATGCTTCTGTTCTAGTTCTGGGTATGTTTAGCAATGAATCAGCAAATCTTGTTAGTTGTGAGAATGTTTTGGGTAGTTTAACATGGGACTTATTTACTGGGGTTGGCCAGTCGGCAATGTTTTATAAACATGGGAAGATTTGCATACCTAAGATCTAAATGCGAAATTTCTCGTTGGCAGGTTTTGATTTTCCATTAAGACAAAGTAGAGAATTCCCTGTGACTGCAACATGGAGAGGTCTATGAAAAGCTAATTAGAAGCGAATTTGACATTTCAAATCAATCAAAATTTGCTGTTTGCACTTAAGTAGTGCTAAATAAACAGGAGGAAACAAGATTTGTTAAAAAATATTTGTTTAGAACAACTTTACAAACAAAAGGGGTTACCAGCAATTTTGGGAGAAGCTATAACAATTTATCAGCCATCCAAGAAGGAAAATTCTAACAGTTCTATAGTTGTCTGTTAAAATGTGCTCTGTGTCTTATAAACACATGAAAACTGGCATCCAACAATTGTGATCTGGGCTTGATTGGCGATTGTATACTTAACCCTTTAACGCTGAGCACACCCAAACCCAGCCTAGACCCTTTAACGCCAAGCCCACCCAAACCCGGCCAGGCGCTGTACTACGAGGCCGCCCAAACCTGGCCTGATGATGTACTACGAGGCCCCCATACCCGGCCTTGGCGTTAACATGATTTTCAAAGGTATTAAATATGCATAACTTTTTTTCTTATGTCCGTGGACTAGATATTAGTGGGTCGGATGATTAACAATCAATTCCGAGTCAAATAAGGCACAAAAATAAATATGTTAGGGAATTACAGTAGGTATTTAAACGGTATTTGAATTTGGCATCACATGATTTTCAAAGGTCTTAAATACGCAGAACTTTAGTTTCCTCAAGTCTGCGGACCAGATATTTGTGGGGCAGATGATTACTAACCAATCCTGAGTCAGATAAGATGGAAAATATAAGCAAATTACAGCTGGCATTTAAAAGACTTCTAATTTATGAAAGTAGGTCGTGGAAATGTAAACAATGGCGGTGTGGTGTGAATATTTCGTTGTTATCTCCAAAATGGCGAAAAGATTGCGTTCAGAAAACATTCTCGCAGCTCTCGATAATGTTGAAAGTTACTTTACAAGCAGTTTGGACGAATACGAACCATCTTTTCAATCGTCTCGTAAGAGGGTGATACGGCCACTGGCGAGGATCAAGAGGGGACATTGATCTTGAGCCCTATATCTATGCCAAATGTGATCCAATTTGCAAATTTCCTGTAACATTTTGTTCCATTTTGATATCCTGACAAGTTTACCGCTCAACTTAGATAGCTTGTCACTCAAAAATTTTGACTGCCGATCTTTGAATAAAAAGTTTTGCATTTTTTGGAGGGTGGTTTGTGTTTTGGGACCCCAAATTTTTTATAGTTTTCTTTCATGGATGGTTAGAAAGAGAAATGAAAGTCCTAAAAATGAGGCATGCCACAGTTTTGTAGCTTTCATATAGCCCCAGCAATTGCAAATTGAAAAAAATAGTTTTGCATGAAAAATGGCCGAAAAATCTCGGTGTCCAGCTCTTTTCCAGGACGGATTCTCCTGGCTGGATGGAGTTTTTCTTTTAAGGGTTCCCCGGCATTAAAGGATTAAGGCAATTTTCTAAAATGTAACTTTGGATGTGTACATTTTTGTACTGTTGTAATTTATTCTTGCAATAAAACAAAATTCAAAGGACCATGATCATGTCCTGTAAATTTATGCGTAGTTGGTGTTTGACAAAGTTGCTAACCGTCCAACGTCGCTTTATTTGAGTGGAACTCCTGAAACACCTTTGGAAGCAGCAAGTCAGGATTCCAGAATAGAGAGAAAGAAAAAGAAAAGAAGGGCGGCTGACGCTGGCGTCAAAAAATTTTCAGGTACGTGTTGTAGTTGTAATGATTTTGATTTTTATTATTTTTGTGAGCTAGCTGCAGCCCAGATTCATTAACTAAAAGTTATAACCAACGTTATATGTCTGAACATCATTATTGTTATTATTTTTATTATTATTTTTTTATTATAATATTATTTATTGTGTGAATTGCATTTTATTTATTGGTTTAGGGTGTGTGATTCACCCCTGGTCATTCTTTTACAATGTAGATAACAAAATAATGAACATCGGGCTGTTGCAGTTAGCTTTTATTTGCTTGTCGTAAGTCAATATGAATTTAATTAAACTTCCGAGTCTTTTATAGTCTGCATTAATATTTTCAGGTCATTTTGTTTTAAAACTTAAACACTGAAACTAATTAATTGACTGGCTGGCAGCATTGGGATTTTGGTACAGTGAATGGCTTCTTCTGTTGTGAATTTGCATATAAATTGCATTTGTAATAAATTTGTCCAAGTGAACTATGGTAAGACGCAGTTTTTGCTGACCTCTCAGACATATTTGTTTACTCCCTCTGGTGATAAAAACCTGGTTCCTGTGGGATTTGTCTGGCATTTGTTTCTGCCAAGAACCAATCACTACATGATGTAATCTCGGTACAGTATTACGGTTCCTGGAATTGGTGTTATCGCTGCATTTGCTGTGATCTCTCTGCTGATCTGTAATGGCTTTGGCTGCTCCCAACGGCACTGGCATACTGGGCTTTATGTTGGATATAGTATTAGGTCTGCCTCTCTGAAGTATCGTGGATATTCAGCTGTTTGCTGCAATGCTGGTTTTTTTTCTTAGAAATGCTGGGAACCAAAACATTGTGCTGTTCTGTTTAAGATATTCGAACAACTGTTGCAGAAAAGGAAGTTCAGTCAACTTGCTTTGTATTAAGAAAGTAGCTCTGGCCTACATTACCACAGCATGCATTCTTATTTAATCGTTATTTACATTTTAATTCTTATTTAAAGAATCACACAATGATTGTGTGATTCTTTGTAATGTGTTCACGCAGTTCTTGTAGGACGAGTTACCACAATAATCAGTACGTTTAATAATAATCGGGCTTTTTTCAGTGGGAACGCACGGGAATGGCGTTCCCACACCTTTTTGCCAGATTGTATATATAATTATGTATATGTTATAATGCATTTAGGAACGCACAGGTACGGCGTTCCCACACCTGTTTTGTTGATGAGCAAAAAAGGACGAGTTCCCAAACCTTTTTTCCTAGAAAAAAAGCCCTGATAATAATAATAATAATAATAATAATAATGCAATTTGATATGAATTTTCACTGTGGATATTGGAGCAGGCCTAGTTGATTCTTGTATCCTTCTTTTCCTGAAGCAGAAGCCTGTGGAAGGTTTGCAATATCCTTGCAAGAAATGATTAAGTAAATTGACTGTGTGCAGGTGCAATGTTCTGAAAGCAGTGAAATCATGTTTTGTAATCGTCTGTTGTAGATTTGTATGAAAGCACGGGTGAATCACTGGGTGAAGGTGCCTTTGGGCGAGTCAAGACTTTTAGAAACATCGCTAAAAATCAGGAGTTTGCTGTGAAGGTAAATGCGTTGATTAATTAAATTTTAATTTTTATGATTTGCATTATGTTGTCATTGCACTGTTTGTTTAAGTTATGAACTGTTTTATGTAAAAATTCATTATTATTATTTTCTAAATTATATAAATTTTAGATTTTATAAATTATTTTAAAAAGTTTTTGGGGGATAACAGCTCCAGTCTAAACCGTGAAACTGGTTTTTGGCTTTTTAGGTGGTTGAAAAAGGAGATCCGTACAACCGGCGCAAAGTCCTTAAGGAAATTGAAATATTTCATTGCTGTCGTGGTCACGAAAATATTCTGCAGATGGTCGAATTCTTTGAGGAGGACGACCGGTACGACCTGAATTTGTTTATTCACGAATTGATTCCTTTTATTATTTTTTACTTGCTTGGCATATGATTTCTAAATTTCTTAATTCTTTCTTTCAATGATTCTATAATTGCAAAAGTACCCGGTTGTGGCAGGTTTTCAAGTTAGTGGTGTTTTGATAAGTTGAAAAAGTCTAGGGTAGGATGTGGAGTTTGACCTCTTTTAGTAGTGGTTTAATCAATGAACCTTAGTGAACTGATGATCCAATTTTTCTAGGCAGTGTTCGATTTCAGTACAGTGATCTGATCTGTGGGTTTAAATGAATTCCTAATTAACATTACTGAATTTCGCACCATTTGGTCCGTGTAATAAATTACAATAAATAAAAGAATGACTCTTAGAATAGTATTCAATATTTTTATGTGTGAGTGGTTTGAATTAAATGGCTGGTTCAAAGCCAATCTGGTGTTATCTCTGTCACCCTCCTCTTACAAAATAATATGTATACAACAGTGTGCAGAATGTGTCATTGGATAATGCTGACATTGTGTGAAGAATTTCTGAATATCCTGCAAACTAAATTTTTTTGAAGGTTTAACCTTAACGTCGTGTATATACTGGAATATTTTTTGTTTACAAAATTAAAACTTAGGCTTTTGGCTCCTACTAAGTCAGTAGGTGACAAAATTCATACCCTTAAGGTTTCTTATTTGGCAGTAAAGGTTACGGTATATTGGTACACAGTGCCATGACCTGTAGGCAGGAATAGATATAGGCTGAAAGTTTGTTTATGCTAGTGACCTTGGCCATCATCATAGGTTCATAAGTTCTAGTAAGTAGAAGAAGGAGGCGGTGTTACTGCAGTTCCCATCCATGTTTCCTTGTATTTTCTGGGCCGTTTGTCCAGGAGTTCTTGCTTAAAGGCTGAACCGACCGTCTAGCACTTGCCCGGAATACATTATAACCTGTGCCCAAGCTTTGTTGATAGAAGGTTGTGAACGAAATGAGAGAGAGGAGGTACTAAATGGATACTGTGTTTATCTCGTCAGCTGAGTTCTGAAATTCTTTACTGAGATAGTAGGTTGATAAACTGGTTTAGAAAATTCTATTGCCTGAAAACCCCAGGTTAAAAATTCTTGCATAAACTTTGGAGATAATTGACATTAGTAGTATCAGTTTTGATTAGATTGACACAAAAGTGGCTTGCTCTTTAGTGCTGTGAATTGCTTATTGAAGTTATTGGAGTCTATGGATGAAATAGCTAGTATGATTTTTACTTTTAGATTTTACTTGATCTTTGAAAAAATGGAAGGTGGCACACTGCTTGACTCGATCCTTTGCAGAGGTCATCTGACAGAGCAGGAAGCCAGCATCGTAGTAAAGGACATTGCAAATGGACTGGACTTTCTCCATAAGAAAGGTTCGTCTTGCTATTTATAAAACGGTATTTTAAAACTCCATGGTGCATTCATGCATGCTAGGCGTAGTTGTGCAGGCATTACCAGTTTCCATCATCAAAGTATGAAAAGTGTATTTTGTATTGATTTATCTCACGATTCAGTGTGTTATGAGTATTTAATTACCTTGAGGTACAGCACTCCGAGTTACTCATTGTACATTAGTTTTTTGCTCTTTGTGAACCAGACCTAGTTTGAATGTATATAATTTATATACAGGGTGGTTCAAAAAAACCAGACTAGTCACATTTAGGTTTGCATTTAATATAGTCCGGTTTTTTGCACCACCCTGTAAAGTGGCATGCAGAGGGTGATGGATGAAAGGACCAAAGTCAATTTGGATGCCCCCATAACTGCTGTATGCCCAGTGTTGACGAGCCAAAAGAAAGGTCGCTGAATCAAATGTTTATGCCCCTCTGGTGTATGCCCAGGGCCACTGCCCCCGTTCCCCCCTTCAGCACGATACTGTATTTATACTTATAATTATTCCAATTGCTGTGTATTATATGTTGAGGCATAAATGTGTGTATGCATAATGCATATATGTGAATGAAAATACATAAGTTGATCACATTTTCTAATGGATCCAATGCATTCCTAGTCTGCAAAAGCCAGAGTATAAAGCAATTTGTTTTAAAAGAATCCGTGGCTGGCTTTCGTTTGAAATTTTACTGTAATCTCTGTGGTAGCCACGGCGGCCGTTGTCTAAAACTTTGCAAAGAAGGCAGAAAATTGGCTTCACACTTCTGCCTTCTTAACCATTGATGGAATACTTTCATTGAACATTAATTTCTATGGAATAGTTACCACCAGAGTTACCGGTACTGGTATGGTGCTATTTTATTATTATTCTGTCAGGAATTGCACATCGTGACTTGAAGCCAGAGAACATTCTGTGTGCAAAGGCTGGTCACTTGACTCCGGTCAAAATCTGTGACTTCGACCTTGGCAGTGGAGTGCGCATCAACAGCTCGCGCACCAGCCCAGTTACAACTCCCCAACTCCTTTCCCCAGTAAGTAAAACGTCTCTCATTTACGTCTCTCATTTACGCTGTGGTTTAAACAAGAAATGTTACACTAGTTCTTAGAGTGAACTTGTGTTACACTGCATGCTAGAGAATTTAACTGATAAAGCACAGAGTGAAGTATTTTATTTTATTGCATAATTTGCATAATCTTGATGACTCGTGAGTTTTGATTGGGTGACAGATGTACAGACTCGGTTGCATTTTGTTTCGTTTGTATTTTGGTTTTACTGTATTTTGTATTTTAGTTTTACTGTAGTATTTTGATGGTTATGCCTGAGCAAGTAAAAAGAATATGACTAGAGTTCTGATGATGTTCTTCTAGGTTGGATCGGCGGACTTCATGGCCCCTGAGGTCGTGGATGTTTGGGTCGACCAGGCATGGTCCTATGACAAACGCTGTGATCTGTGGAGTCTGGGAATCATACTGTAAGTTGATTTTAAGATCGATAACATGAAGTTTTGGTTTTAAACTGTGAATCACATTAAAGTCCTACCTAGAATTTCTGCATTGTATCTGTGTTGGTAATACTGGTCGAAATTGATTGACGGGAGCAGATATTTTGGTTCAGTGTTATTACCTTTGACAACTGCCAGAACATGTTGTTGATTAAGCCAAGACACTTATTGCAGGTGTGCGTGCGCCCATGAGTGCGTGTGCTTGTGCTATGTCATCAAACAGCTTGCCTCTAGAATTTTATGTAAGAAATTTAGAATTACATTTATTCATTTATTATTTTAATTATTAGTAATGATAATAATAATATCATTATTATTTTTTTATTATTATTATTGTAACAAGGATGCTGTATAATATTCATTATTACTTTAGGTACATATTGCTCAGTGGGTACCGACCATTCTATGCAAACTGTGGTAATGACTGTGGATTCAAAGAGGGCAAAGCCTGTGATGATTGTCAGGTAGGAGATGACATTATTGTTTGCGTGGAAAGTAAAAGTTGTAATTTGTTTGCGTGGAAAGTAAAAGTTGTAATTTGTTGCTTTTCAGCATTTTAATTTTGTCGGTTTTTCGCCACATAATTAAAACCAGGCCTGCAGATTAATCGTGCCAACACTCTCGACAAACTAAATTTTGTAGAGATTGAAATTTTAATCGCGCAGGTTAAAATTAGTCCTAGCGTGCATTTCTAACACTGAGATAATTTTGGTTATGCGATGCATTATATCATCTCTCTCTGTTAGAAATGCTTTATGTTTTCATGATATGTTCTCATGATTCTGTCACTGGTTAAAAACATTTTTATTGATCTGCAATTTTAATTAAAATGGAGGTATATGTGTATATCTTGGTGCAATGTTACTAGCAATTTAATGGTTTATTGATAAAAATAAAGTTTGCATCACCTTTTACGGGATTAATAGATGGTCTCTAGATAGATATTGTTAGTGTTGTTTTTAAAAGCGTTTAACGATACATTGAAAAATCATTACAGAGAAGTGAAAATTCGATGTATTTTTAAAGGACCTTCTATTCCAAAGCATTCAAGATGGAGTGTACTCCTATCCGGATCCGGAGTGGAGCTGCATTTCTGAGGATGCAAAGGACCTCATAAGTCACCTGTTGGTCAAAAATCCTCACCATCGCTATTCAGCGGAAGAGGTTCTTCGACATTCGTGGATCTTAAAGAAATCATCTGAGTTACCTTTGGCCACACCTTCCATTTTGAGCAGGTAATCAGACAGAGAATTAGCATTGATCTCAAAATCAACTTACAGTATAATGCCCAGACTCCACAGATCACAGTGTTTGTCATAGGACCATGCCCGAAAGCTCAGTTGTCTTTACGATATTGTTATTCAGTTACAGTTGTTGTCAGTTATCTTTACGATATTGTTATTCAGTTACAGTTGTTGTCAGTTATCTTTACGATATTGTTATTCAGTTACGGTTGTTGTCAGCTACCTTTACGATATTGTTATTCAGTTACGGTTGTTGTCAGTTATCTTTACGATATTGTTCTATAACAGTTGTTGATGGACGTATGAGCCAATGTTCCCTCTAATTCTTGGGGGTCCATGTGTGCATGAAGTTTCTCTTGGGCAACAATTTCCCAGTTGACTAACAATTTAATGTTTATATCACAAATAATTTATATCACAAATAGAAACTTCATGCTGCCATAGAGTGAATAACTGAACCCAATATTATTAAATGTGGGCAATTTTGCTTTGTGCAAGGGAACAAAATCATGTGTGCTAATATAATTAAGTCCGCGACCATAATAAATCACGCGCCGGACCAAAAGTCATCTCTTAAATCGAGTCGCTGAGAATAAATATTTTTAGCACAGTACTAGTCGTGATTTAAGTTGAATTTTGAATATTTAAATGTTTAATAATTTTTAATTAAAATGAAAGTTCCTACAATTTTTGGAGGCAATAAAAATTCTTGTTGGTGCATATCTTGCCGTTTTTGGGCACGCGTCCACATTACAGGGAACATTGGTTGAAGACTTGGTCAATACTTTCTTGGGTGCAGTATTAAAAGGGCATAAGATATTTAGTTAATTATAACAAGGTTGTGTTGTGCATTCTAGGAACAACAGCGTACGCGAGCTTGGCGTGTTTGCCGAAACGGCAAATGCTGTTAATCGCCTCATTTCGATAACCGAGGCGTGGGTATCGTCGCCAGCGCGTGACAGTCGCAAATCAGAATCGACAGAAGACAACGATAGAGAGGACGGTAGTGACGACCAGTTGTGGTTCAACGGCCGTTACAGTCCGAATGCCCAGAGTCCCCCGACCAGGCAGGTCGGCCTCGAGGAGGCGCTCTTCCGCCTGAATCTTTCCGACGATGGCGAAGATGCTGGATTCGGTGCCTGGAGCGACGACGACGACGGGCAGGACGACGACCCTCGTCCGATGTCTGCGATCGGCCTTTCGGCTCCCGGCAAAAGCAGTCTTGCAAAACGGCGCGCTCTGAAACCGGCGCGCCCGAGCACCAGCAGCGTGGACAGCGGCAACATCAGCGGATGCAGCCCGCCAGACGCTCAGTGCGGTAGCCGGGGGTGATTAAGGTCGCGCGGACTGACGGTGTCCTGCTACTTGTCTTTTTCCGCTGTAGTTTTGGTCAGGCAAAGAAGCCTTGACTTGATATCCTATTGAATAGACGATGGACTAACAGTGTCAAAATTTGGATGCTTCTAGTGAATGGCTTTGAATTTGTTGATATGGCTTTTGTAATATTCTTGCATTCTGTGGAGTGCCTTTCACTCGTGTCTCGAAATTCTCTTTACAACAGGATATGCTGATGTATCTGGAGTTTTGAATGGACGAATATTTGATATGATTCAGTAAATTAAGTTTTTAATTTGTGAGTTGGGTTTTGTTTATTATATTCAAGAATTTAAAAAAATGGCAGCAATCGTTATCGAAAGCAGTAATCTAGTATTATGATTTTGTGGAGGCGACTGAAATTCAATTCAAGTTTGATGAATTTATTTTGATTTTGTGGATTTCTGTTTCGCGTTTTGTTGTGCGTATTACAAAATCAGTTGTGCAAGGGCAGAGGTTGAATGTTCAAGTCATTGTCTGTTACACTGCAGTTTTAACATTTTTCATTTTCAGTTCTTGATTTTTGTTTCATCGTATTTTTATTTTTCATTCAGGCTCGTTGGAAAGATATCTAAGGCTTGCTTTATCACAGATGTATAAACAAGTGTATGCGCTAATGCCTTATGTAGAGTTACATTGTAATAATGGTAATATTGTAATTTTCTTTGGGCATTGAACCTCGTTTGATCTTCTAGTAACTAATTTCTAGTTATGTATGGCCAGTGATATTCCAGAACTAGACCTGTATGCCACTTGGTATACTGAGAATAATGTGGAAAATTGTTAAATTGCTTGTATTAAACTAACTGAACATTTCTAATTTATCATGTCTGCTTTTGATACCTCGTTTTTTCAACATTAATAATTAATTCTCTTTGGATGCAAAAGTTGACCATGAAGCTTCATTTTTTAAACTATTCCTGCATTAGCTTGATAATATCTAGTTTTTTTTTTATCAGAAAATGTTTGAATTGTGGATTTGTATCTCACCACTTTTGGAATTGCTGAACTTATTAGTAGCGAGTTTCTATAGCAGTTTCTAGACATAATTGATTAGCTACTTTCATTATTAAGGATTATTGCTTAATGTCTGCAAAAACTTTCATGTTGGAATTATCAATAAAGAGGATTATAATGCATTCTGCATTTAATTTATTTTAAATATTGCTGTGCTATCAGGTAGGTTGGCTTACTCTTTCAATCAATCAATCAATCAAAATCACTTTATTTAGGTTCAGAGATAAAGTCCAAATAATGAAAAACAATCAGATTTGTACATTAAAAATATATGATTAATGTTTCAAACAATTAAAATAAAAGTGAGATGCGAATACAATGATTAAATCAAAGCTGAGATATATGATACATTAGATGATGGTTATGAAGAATAATATAAATCTGAAAGGGAGAAGCAGAAGATGAGAAGACATTTCTGCACAGAGCCTGCTTTCCCAATCAATTGTTCATTTACAGTGGCGGTTCCAGGATTTCTTGGTGGGGGGATAAAATGAATTCATAGGAAGTTGGTGGAGGGATGAAAAGATAAGAAAAATCAATAAACTTTGCCGAAAAAAGGCTGGCAAAGGGGGAATTTTTGCCTAATTTTACTACACTTTTACCAAAAAAATAGTCTGATAAGCAATAAAGGTCATCTGCAGTTTTCCCCATAGTTTTTTTTGACTTTTACCTCAAAAGATAAAAAATGTGTTTTCACGAGTGTAAAAAAGTCAGGTGTGGGGATGCATACCCACTCATCCTCTCACGTTGAACCGCCGCTGTTCATTTATAGGCTTAAGGTCATTGCAATGTTTAAACAAACAAATTATTTTGAATGAGCAAAACTAAAATGTTTGCAACAGATTATTCAACAGGTAAATTATTATAACACTTGTGCACAGCGAATACAGAATGTTAAATTGTAAGATAGCTGACACATATTTCAAGATTGTTGAGTCAGAAATAGCTGCTTTAAAGTTAGGTAATGATCTACGGTAATTCGCTTTACGTCACTTGGTGACGCATTCCATATTTCAGGACCGGAAAATCTCCTAATATGGGGGTCAGTGTTTTACCCAGACTCCAGGCCTTTGGGGTGGGTGGGGGAAATTGAGGCTTTCGGGGGATCGACTTGGTTGGAGGGTAAAGACACAGTTCAATGCAAAATTTGTGTAAGTGCTGGGATTTGGGGGATTTGAGGTTTTGGGGGAGGGAATCTTCTCTCCTAACATACCTGTATAAACACTGAAAAAGGTCATTCCTGGAAACGCTCATTTCCAACGTTTCGAATTGCGGAGGTGTTGGTGTCAGATTGGGAGTGTTCGGGGGGGGGAGGTTAGGGGTGTAGAAGTATCCCTTGGATGGGGGTTAAAAATTGTCTGAGTTGTTGACAAAATTAATGGACGACCCCTTAAATAATGTGGTCTGCGAGCTAAACTTGGAACTAAGTAGGGGTCCGCAATCCAAAAAGATTGGGAAGTGGGAACCTCTTAATCTTAAAGCCGAGCTCTACTTTAGGCCGGGGCACGCGATTCTTGCATGGCTTGAAGCAGGTTGCATAGCTTTTTATCTTCTGGAATATAGCTCTATTTTTCTTTGGTCCACTTTGTTGCCTACAAATACTTTCGACGAGTTCTTCGCGTAGAATGACACGATTCACCTGACGACCACTAGGCCAAAAACTCCTCATATTCATGCCGTGTCTTATGAGCCAGAAACGAGCAATCCATTCCGCGTTTGCCACCTGTTTGCTGTACGTGTCATTCATCGTGGCGATCAAAATATTTATTAGTATAACACAGGTTAAGATTTCGTAAGTGACAATCACAATTCGAAGCAGGTGAAGATTTCCTCCTAGTGATTGGAAATCTGTATTGGCTGATTCTGTTTCTTCCAGATAAGTGGAACCAGGCGATAGTGTGTCAAAGAATGCTCTGTATGCAGTGCCTGTTAGGCTGCGGCTGGCATGCATTCCCGGTGGTTTAGTTTGATAGAGTGTTATGATGGCCCAGCTGAAACCAAATATCAGAATTGACATCAAAACAATGTAGTTGACGAAGTCCTTCGAGATGATCTCTTTCAGAGTCCGCGCGAATATGGTAAAACGTTCAAAGAAGCTGATAAAGTAGAATACGTGAAACCACCCGATCATGAAAACGAGGGCGGTGCAAACCACGTGATAGTCATATTTGGCATTCGGATACTGAAAGACACACAACCAGGCAATTGCTAAGACTGGGAAGGAATACTTCCATATGTCCAACCATTCCGCCCACTTGCCTTGACGGACGGCACATTGAATGTTGAAGAGAATTGAAAAGGCGAGCAATAACACTGGCCAAATAGCATAAGCGCAAGTGGTCGGCTTATCAGCCGTTCTGTTGCTGAATTGATTCTGATAATAAAATTGGCTTTCGTAATATAACGCGCTTACATTACATTCGTTGAAGACGGCTCTCCCTATTTCAAACCGACAGACATTTGGGACGTGGTATATTGTGAAGAAGGCCATGTAGATGATCTGAGCAACTGTAAACAATCCATAGAATAGCCGGAGCAGTATAATGTGAGGCCTAACCAATGTTCGTATTGGTTCAATGTTAAACATCTTTCCTGCAATTGTTGCATTGTCATGGTTGGCGATTCTCTCGATCAAAGACCTCTTGATGACCCTCAGTTTGCTGTCGCATGTCCAGCTACCATTGACATTAATACAGTTCGGAACTTTCAAAAAATATGAGGAGTTTTCCACTTCTGGGTTTTCTTCTATTTTTTCATATAGCTGTTCGGTATGTAAAAATGCTTCCAACATCTCTACGGCTCCTTTATCAACTGCGTATTCAATAGCACTAACGTCGTTATTCTGCTGGTTAAGATCGTTAAGCAATATTACTATGTTGGCCGATGCGTACTTAGGCCTGTTTAAATCGGTGATAATTGAGGTACCAGTCGTGGTGGCCCCTATGAGACCCGACGCTACATTTTGGCCTTTGTCTGATTTGTAAAAAGACCACTTGTCTGCCTGGTCTATTAATGTTCTGTATACTTTCACTAAATCATTCGATCTATCGGGAACTCTGACAGATTCTGCAATCATGTGGTAAAGAACGCCATCTCTCGGATCAGCTCCGTAATCAAGCAACAAACTCACCATTTCCAAGTCAGCATTCATAGCACAGATATCTAGCAAAGTGTAGCCATCTTTGTCTTTGTTGTGTCGGTCGACGTCTCTATGTCGACCATAGAACACTTCCAACATGGCCTCGAGTACGGTGAAATCATTGACATCTATAAATAGCCTAGACTGCTCATAGGCCCGTTAATCTGAGGCCACGGTCCTGACCTAGCAAGATGGCTGCCGCCACCTAGTAAGTAAGCAAGTAAACACGAAACACTTAGCGAATGGATGCTCAACTATATTTTTGTTTGCCGCTACAACGACAGTCCAGTTAAAGGACACATTATTCTGAATTGTTTGGTCTTTTTGAATACCATTCCCGTCTATAATGGTTCAAATAATTTATTAGTCTAATGAATTAGTGTCATAATTCTACTTTATTGTATTTCGCCTTTGGTAATAAAAGCGCAGACTGTCTAAAGTAATTTATCATTTTTATAGCGCACGTAAAATACGCATGATAAAGCTATCTGATCAGTATCTCTGTGGCCAACTATTTGCCGTTTATGTACAGCACTATAGCGGTCTTCGTATAATCTTAGTAGACAGCTACGTAAGAATAATTGGATTATAATATAAACTTAACTACTTTAGTTACTTAATTTATATTCGAGTTTTAATTTTGACTTCTCTAGTATAAGTTAGATAAGCTTCTTGCGTCATTATGTATGTCTATGTATGTTGCTGAATTGCTGAATAAATAAATTGCTGCTGCTGAATAAAAGTAAGAGGTTCAGACAGTAGGATTTCTTCTGTGTTGAAAGCCACATCCAAGTCCACTGTTTGACGTTATAACACACATCAGAGAGGCTATTTGACTTTCATTTAGTGTTTGAGCATTGTGGTAGGAATGGCAAAATTTATAGCTATACTGTTTGCTGACTTGTCTACTCTTTAAATAGCCAATGGAATGGGAACTGGGAGGTGACAATATCCCACAAAGACAAGGAGTCAGACTCCCAATGATAATCATCTTTATTCGTGACAAGCACAGCATAACAAAAGTAGTACACAATCAGAAGTACACAACCAAGGAAAACACAAATCAGCTGAACAAAACTAAATAATAATAATAATAATAATAATAATAATAATAATAATAATAATAATAATAATAATAAAAACACAAACCTAATAATAAACAAATAAGCTAAGCACAAACTTTACACAGTACAGCCTCTGCCCTCAGACAAATCCTAGTAATGCACTGAGCAAAGTACAGTGGCTTCTTCTCATATCTATTAACAAAGGATGCTTGTCGTTTTTCTACAATAGCATGCATACTATCCAAACCCGTCAGGATTCTGATATACTCAACATTATCTGCCTCACATGTTTTACCCTAAGAATGTGGTAGTAACTATATATATATATATATATATATATATATATATATATATATATATATATTTATTTATTTATTTATTTATTTATTTATTTATTTATTTATTTATTTATTTTGCATTACAGTGATATTTTGCCTCAACCAATGCCAAAAATCTTGTATAAGCACTTATTTATACAGTTATTCAGCAAATTCATGTCAGCTTTACTAGTTGTGGTTATTTTAACAGCATGCATAAGGATTCGTAGACAAAACGACTTAAATAATTCAACAGTCACCAGCTCAGAGTTTGATGCTTTTTTGAGGAAATTTGTGGGGGATGCAAAGTGAAGAGGAAAAAACAAAAGAAAAGAGACAAAAAGGTCATTGTTAGTGTTTTTACCACTAAATGTTAATAAACCTTGCAAAAAAGGCTGACAAGCAAAAAAAGAGAAGGTAATTTGTAGTATTTTTCACTAAATTTTGTTAAAAACTCACCAGAAAATAGGTTGACAAGCAAAAGAGGTCATCCGGAACCCCAGTGGGAGGATGCATCCCCAGTCATTAACATGGTGGAACTGCCACTGAACTCATCTATATACACAGTACAAGGCAGACGACAGCAAACCTCCCTGTCGAACCTCTGCGTGAATTACAAAGCATGTGGATAAAGCACCACAAGCATCTAACAACACTATCATACAAACATCTAACAACTCTATTACATTTACTAAAGCAATCTGAAATAATTGAAAATACACACCTTGAAATTGGCGTTTCAATAATAAACACATTAAACCATAATGATTAACTTTCGATCAAAAACCTTGAAATATCTAGAGCACAGAGAGAAACCGTAGAAATCTAACTGGCAATGATGAGTCACAGTAAGTCACAGCATTTGAACTTGCAAGCAAAGAGTTTGCCTTAGGTCCATATTGTAGCTGATCTGATTCTAATTTATTGCCAACCAAACTCTTTCAACCCCCCTAAACTGTTGACGTAATTAATGGACAGCCCCTTTGTCATGTTTACAGAAGCTCTCTGCAGTGCTGAATTTCTCTCCAGGCATTGAGGTGTCTGACCACGCACAGGTGAAGCGTCTCCAGCTAAAATCAAACACCCTGAAGTATACAATGAAATAAATCGCCTTACAAAAGATCACCACAAAAGAATAACAACAACTATAACATATTCACCACTGGTATAATGGCTACAGGCCTGTATAAAACACTGGCAAACGGCTACATTAATGACTACAGCAGAAATTGAAAAACTTGACCACAATAAAATACAGGTTTACAGCAAAATGGCAACATACAACTATGGCTATCAACTACTGGTGCTTGAATAACACTAATTTGGTCAGCTGCTTACGCACTTTGGTACCAGTTTTGTGTTCAGTGTATCTTTTTGCAATGGCATGCATTCTAATCTTAATGTAACACTGACTGATAACTTTGATTAGTTTGTATACATGATTACTTTCCGGACTAGAATCAAACATGTGATCATAAAGATCAGCAAACACACTTTTTGATTCCCCAACTTCACTTAACACAGATAGAGAAACTGTTGCCACTAATTTTGACCCAAGAGCCAGAGGCAAGTTACCTTTACAAGAAGCCATCATTCTACTTATTGCCTGCTCTGTGATCTCACATACTTTGACAACACTCTCAGAAGGCTTTATCAAGCCCCCTTTGTCTTTCAATTTAACAAACAACAGTTTCTCACAAAGTGGTGCTGCAGTTAGTGACACAAGGCTATCAGGGCAGTGTAGAATTCGACGGACCATTTTTACAACATAACCAGCCACATACGCCACAACATTTACTCTAAACTCTGACAATGAAGAAAAATCACACTTTTTGGCATATTTGTGCTCAAGCTGTAACTGTGATACCTCATCACTCTGACTTGTCACAATATCATAATGACGTGCAAGACAAATGTCTAGAATATCAGTATCAACTGTATTAACAACACCTTTATTTCTATGCACATCACGTGTTAAAAAAAGGATATCAGTACCATCCAGGTGGGCACAGTTGCCACCAATACCCTTCACTTCGTGGCGTATCAAAAGTCGCTTGTATGCTGCAATAAATTGCCTTGCAGTCGGATTATTATTATATCCCATTGATGAACGAACAGCAGAAAAAAAATAATTCGATGTGGTCTTGACTCAGCTTATATGTTAATAAATATTTCACTGGTGCATCAGCACCAGCAACATACTGGAAATACAATGCCTTAACAGTCTGTATCGCTCATAAAAAACCAATAAATGGTGTCTTCCTTCGGGTGGACGTCATCGACTGACCACTAGTGTCTTTTAGGCTTATAATATAAGCAAATGCTTCATCTAAAAATGGATCCCACAGATGATAATTTGAAGGCCTCATTGCGGCTTTAAACCCACGTGCAACAGGATTACGTGAATTTAGAACATCAAACAGGTGATCAATGAGTTTCAAAATCTTACTGTAGGCTCAGATCCAGTAAACTGTGGTAAATGTAGATATGTGGCACAGAACTCAATAGCTGATGATGTACTGGCACTCAACGTCTGTGCTGCTAAATTTACTTTCATCTTCTGTGTGTGAAAGTTAATGTGAGCTTTAGTTAATTTATTAGCCAGATGCATACCCTCATTTTGCTGCACCTGATGTAGAGCAACAACATACTCCCATTTAATTTTGTTACCATCAGCATCGACAAGTATTCCGCATTCAGCGAGAGTGTTTCGAAGTAGCTTCAACATATGGCAAACATCAAACACCACATGAACTTTCACACAAGCATCACTAGGGTGCACAAAAAATGCCTGAAGATTCAATGGATCTAAACCCGCACCCAACTCATTCATCATTTTGAAATGACAGTGGGGTCCATCACATGTCAAAGAAACAATTTTAACACCAATGTCATACAATTTTGACAAACATTGCTTAACTAGATTAGCAACGATCGGAGCCAGACAATCCTTTCACAAAGAAATAACCTACTGGAATTTTCCAGTTTTCACACAAAGATACTACCATAAAAACTAGCACTTCAGTTGCAACAGGAGTTGAATCATCACAAATGCCACTGCCTAAATCAACACAACCACGAAACTTACTTCCATTCCACTCAACATGCTGACGGATTGCCATCTCGTCAATCATTAATGAACATAAGAGTGGTTTGGTGTTGGCTGAAGCATGTTCAGCTCGTGCCTTCAATGCTGAAAGGGCTTCCTGTGTAAATCCAGGCTCACCATTAACACTTTGGTACCAGCGTCTAATAGCACTGAGACTTGGTAAAGCAAGATTGAAATGTTTGCGAACATAATTATAAGCTTTCGTAGAATAAAACTGGAGCGTTAGTGCAAATGCTCTCAGTTCACTAGGATAAGATTTGCGTGTAACGTTTTTACCTGTTTGTTGCACAATTCGCTCCATCAACTGCTTAGAAACACCAGAAAAAGTTTTCTCCAACATTTCAACACACTGCTCATTTACAAGATGCTGCTTTTGCAGATTTTCAACAATGATTTGCAGAGAATTGACTCGTTTCCTCAAACGTGATGTTCTCTGTCGTTCCAGTTTCAATTTCTTTTTCATTGCAGCACATCTGTCGTGAAAGGTAGTCAACTTTCTTTTGAGTCGACGTGGACTCTCAATGGTGTAGTAGCAGTGGTCGGCGACAACAGTTTCTACTTCAGATTTTGTCAGTCCACTTGGCTCTGGTTTGACTGTCTGCTCATTCTGTGCATCTGATGGTACAACAGCTGTACGAATTACAGGCAGTTGTTTGGAATTCATTACCTGATCACAAGCAACAATATGTAATCAAATTGACTTTGCATATTAATCATTAAAGAACTGATTATGGATCATTTCCTATTAAGATACAGTAAATCATATTGACACGTGACCAATGGCATTGTTCGGCAGATTGTCATAATACCGACATGGCCTCGTGTGTGTTAGAATTTCTTACTTATATGTGACGTTTACTTTGACACTATGTAAAAATGTCACTCAGGTACTGTAATTCACTACTATTACTTTGTCACAAAACAGTAATGAATAGTAAAATTGTTATCAAACCTTTCTCAAATGTTTAGGAAACTTGAACAAAGTTGGAACTGCATTTTCTCTGAGTCTTGTTGTCTGGCCCGTGACGATCAAAGCAGTTCTCAGTAAAGTGATCAGAACACAGACATGACCAAGTATTAGGAGTGAAATCGTCACGTCTCATGTTGTAAACCCACTGCATTGTCAAACTTGGGTTCGACAATGGAAAACTGAAAACAAATTATAAATCATGACAAATAAAATGTATGCATGATGTTCACAAATTATATTTACAAACACTTTGGTATGTACTACATTCTTCTCCTTCTTCTTTAGTCCCATGCATTGCTGCATCAACAATGCATGACACCTGAATAGAAATACTAAACTGTGTACTAAATTATTTGACTAAAATCAGATATCCATAACAAAATCAAGTAGGCTTGATGAGCTACTGCATAATATCAACGTAATAACTGATTGCAAATGTGAATTCAAATGGTGCCAACATGTAATTACAAAGTAGCAAGTAGAGATAGCAGTTAAAAAGTGGTAAGGTTGTGAATAACACCATTGATGAACAGCGATGTATCCAAGATTTTAGGTTTGGGGGCCAAAAATTCACTCCCTCCTTCCCTTTCTTTTGAGTCCGCAACGCTATTTTGGGCTTGAATTCATTTGGGGGCTAGCTTCAGGCTTGGGGGCTTAAGCCCCCTCCCCCCCAAGCCTATGCCTAGCTACGTCCCAGGTGATGAAGCCAGCTGCAGAAACATGTCCATTCTGGTAGCGCTGACTAGCCATGTGTGACCTCGGGTGTTCCACGTGTTTTGAAAATTGTGTGCGGCTGCTTTGTTAGGCATTTATTATAGCGGCCTTTCCTGGTAGACAGCTACATTAATAGTAATAATACTTCCTGGATAGAGTCAGGTAGTCTGTAAGATGCCCTGATAGAGATTGAGCGTTCGTGAAGAAGCTGGTGCAATGCGCCAAGCTTCTGGCAGCGCTATAGAAATTTCGTGTTTACTTATTTGTCATGGTAACAATTCCGGACGGTGGCGGTCATAACGGGAGCGATCATAACGGGGGCGGTCATAACTGGGGCAACTACAAAGTGATACCATTTTATCAACGTCTTACCGGTGGAATGTCCGTCCAACAACCGCATACTTCTTTCCCGTTCTGCTTGTACAGCTAATCGCTGTGCATGATGGCATTTTTAACGAATTTACCACATTAAATCCTTAACGTGTAACAGACTTCTGCTCCTAGCAAGATGGCGGCATTTTAGCCTCAGTGGTTGCAATGACAAGCTATAGGCCATGAGCAGTCTAGGCTATTTATAGATGTCAATGGGTGAAATTCTTTCTCTTCACTGCAATATGCAGGGCCGTTTCTTTTTCAAAGTCTCTGGCATTCGGATCAAATGCTCGCAACTCCTGAATAACGTTGAAATAGTCTGTTCGCGTAGACGACATGTAAATGGCGGCCACGTGAAGTGGGGATCTTCCTAATTTGTCGATTGCTGATTTGAGTTGACTTCCATATGCCTTTACTAGCAAACTCACAATTTCTGGTTTCGGATGACGCGTTTTCACGGCTGAGTGGAGAAGTGTGTTTTCCTGCAGGACACTATTATGTCCCCTCTCAACGCCTTCCATTATAATTTCCACATCATCCAGATGTCCTCCTTCAGCGGCCAAACGTAACGCAGCCTCGATTATTCGATTCTCTTGAGACCCCTCCGAATCCTTTTTTTTCGAATCGTTCGAATTGATCACGTCTAAATTAAAAAAGACAAGCCTGCATGCATTGCTTTGATACAGAATAAATTTGATTATATTGTAATGTCAATCAATCAATCTGTCTATTAGTATCAAAGTCAGAACCAAAGATCGTCAATATCACAATTCAATATATAAAGAATTTTTCAAGACAATTCTAAGTATGTAATATTTCGATATTTGACAAGTTAGATATTTGATATATTAAAATTGACGTTAAAGGATTAGGGTGCTAAAGGGAGAAGCAGGAGAAGATAATGAGGATAATTAAATTTAACTAAGATAATATGCCGATAATTATTATTATTATTATTATTATTATTATTATTATTATTATTATTATTATTATTATTTGCCTAAAGCACTCAAAAATTGCGTGTAGGCCTATCTGTCCTGTTATCCTTTTTAACCCGATTGGCTTTTTCAAGCCTGTTATACTTATTTGCATATTATGTCAAATGCTATCAGTTTCTATTAGGCCCCGTGCTAACTTTCTACCTGTAATGCTGGTCGTTTCATCAGTTTTTCTTTCTTCTCTCATGCTTGCACAGTGGCCTGATGCTGGGAAGAACAATGAAAAATAGCTTTAATACTACAATTAAACGCTGATCTCTTTTAAATTGAGAAGTTGTTCATCATTCTGGTCCTTCCGTGCGTGATTTTGATAAGTTAACCATCAAGATTAACGCCAATGCCTTGACGTACGTTGATATGATTGACTGGAATACAACTGACCTCACACAACCACCATTGCTAACAGCCATTGACAATGAAAGTCTTCAACGCCGTATATCAGGTTGATTTCATTTCTGGTATACAGGGTGTCTATGAAAAAAAAACCCCAGCAGGAAAACTATGATTTCTTAAAAGTTCCTAAATATATTTGTATCAAAATTTCCATACTCCTACAGCACATATTTCCCCACCTTTCTGCCTATTTTCATCTCATTTGCATGTAAGATGGCCATTTTGTGAGATATCAAAGTCAAAATTCGATTTTTACGAATCAACAGACAAAATTGTATTGATTGTCTAGAAATTTCAACTTAAACCACAATTGTTCAAGATGATTATCGGACATAATTGCAAATGTAGCGAAATTCCAAAACCCCAGGGGAGTTAATTAGAAATTAGGCTGTCGCAACTAGGTCCCCACTCGGTTCTGACGTGGCCTTGCTTGTGAGAAGACAACACATATGATCTTACCATTCTTTATTATAACATAAACCTCAACAACAACATCGAACAATTATGCAATCACAAGTAACTAGTATGAAACATTTCAGTAACATATCATCACATATATCTTCCATTAACAATGAGCATTCTTCACTGTCATTAAGGTCGCTAGTTAATTGTCACACATGGCAGAGTAAACATTCTTCATCCTTATTCATACGAGCAGCAAGCTACAATCAAAGCTAGAGTTCACTTATTCATACAATCAACAATACAGGCTAAATCTTATCTAATCCAAATCTAGCAATGCAAAATGTCACAGCCATTAAATAATGCTACAATCTTACACACTATATCAACAGTGCATTATACAATCGCAACACATATACAAGACAACCTAACGCAGAATAAATCCTGCGGCAAAAGTCTTTTTGCAAAGGCTAAGAATCATCGAAGAGACCCAGTCTCGGATCTCTCCAACTCATCCCAGCAACTACCTAGTCAAGCAGCTACGACAGTACCGTCAAGCCACCACTCAACCAGTTAGCTCGCACCAAACTACTACGATGCACAAGGCTCCCACAGAACAGTTATGTTTAGGGAGTATGTGCTAACGCAGCAGGAGCCCAGTCTCGGACTGGTTAACATGACGCGCTCTCGCGTTTATATAGTTTTCTGAAAGGAGAGCCGGAGGAAGGGGAGGTTCAGCCAATCAGAATCCTCGTAGTGAAAACTTAGGCTTCCCTGACCAATAATAACCTACGTTACTTCTCCTATTCTTCTCATGCTAACTTCAAAGGTGCCTAACTATTAATTTATACTTTAATTGATTATACTAATTATACCTATCGATGCACTAAAAAATAAGCTTCAAGCGAAAATAAACCGGACTTCTGTAGCGCCTATAATTATGGAGATATGCGCCGTCGAATAGGCCTAAAACTTTAACATGGAGCCTATGGACGCGGACGCAAGAATCAGCGTCGTACAAAACTGCTTCAAACTTAATTAATAATCGTCCTAAAATTCTAGTTTTACGATACGCTTACATTATAAATATTTGTGACTCAATAATTACGAACAGAATTGGACAAAAGTATGGTTTAGTACCAAAACGGAACATTTCAAAACCGTAATGGTAAAGATATTCCTTGCCTACGTGTCACATTATATTCAGTAGATAGGCAGCGTTATTAATCGTAAAATCTCGTAGCCATATGAAAGCCGATAATGTAAAGCAGCATTCAACTGTTCATTACAATAATCATACAAACTGCACAAATTCTCCACACAAACCCTAACCCTAACCCTAACCTTAATTACAAAAATTGTTCGGTATCCAAAGCCAAGCTCCCGCAATGTCTGAATTCGCATCTTATCTTCATTCGATATTTTACCCATTTTGAAAGTTTAAATTAAACTTTTATTGTTATGTCGAATTCTGTGAGTTTAAAAACATGTTTACAAAATTGCATTCGATTTAAACTTTACTACTACTACTGGAACAACAACAACAACTGCTACTAATACCACCAAAATTGACATAAAGCCAAATTTATGTGAAGCTATAGATATTTAGGCCTGTCATGCTGCGACTGAGTAGTAAAAATCGAAGTTTGACTTTGATATCTCACAAAATGGCCATCTTACATGAAAATGAGATAAAAATTGGCAGAAAGGTGGAACAATATGTGCTACATAAGTGTGGCAATTTTGATAAAAATATATTTAGGAACTTTTAAGAAATCAAAGTTTTCCTGCTGGGGTTTTTTTTCGTAGACACCCTGTACAGTAGGCCTACCCTGCCACTCTCAGGCAGTTGAATGTGCTGCTAAAGATGTCTCTGCAGCGAGCTTTAAAGTTTATGGATATGACCTCCGACATGGGATGATTTTACAGTCAGGGGCGTAGCCAGGAATTTGATTTGGGAGGGTATAAATATTTTGGGTGGGTATAAATATTAACTATAAACCACATAAACCACGTATAATCACGTGTAAATCACATAAAAAGCTTTAAGGCAGACTGATTTGGGGGTATATATATACCGATATACCCCCGTCGCTACGCCCCTGTTTACAATGTACTGTATCCAGAACAGAACTGCATATCGTCAGGGGAGTAAACATGGCTTTGTCTCTCGTGTCCTGTCACGGGTGTTTTTGGGAAGGTCGTGTCCCCATGGGCGTGAACACGGGTGCTTTTTGGCTATGAAATAACAAAAACCATGGTTGATTTTATTGTTAAAAGTAAAAAAGCAAAAAAAAATGTCATCACCACACTTAAGTTAAGCAATCTTAAGTCAAAAAAGGCAAAAAGGCAAAAAAGGTCATCACGTGAGAGAAAATTAGGACACGACCGTTTTTCTGACCAGGTTTGCGCCCATGCATATCGTTGGTTGTAAATCAGGTTTTCTGTAAATTATTTATATTATTTCTATAATTATATAGGCTACTTTTGTGAACTGTCAACGTTAGATTTCTTCACCATTAAGCTACCGACCCTTTATTGATTCCTTGTCAATTGTGTCTTTGTCTTTGTAAACTGCTTCTCTTCCTCGGCTGAATGCTTTGCAATCAACTGTCACTGAAAGAATCGTCGATTTCTTCTGTTCGACTCTTAGCCCTACACCTTTTAACATTCAGGCTTTATCGAAACCATAAATCACACTTCCCCGCAAGCCGCATGAGACCGTTTTTGAAACATAATAATTACTGGTTACAACCAAATAGAAGATCACTCGGACTAGCTAATTTTATGATAATTAAACTCTTAGCGGTTGCTGAATTTTCAATAAGAAGTACCACTTGAGATTAGTAGCGGTGTGGTAAATTTCGTGATTTTCTGGTTCGGTTTCAATTAATTGGAAATAAAATCTTATTGCAAAAAATGCCGACAAACAACTGGCTCCGCTCCGTTCTAGATGTCTGAGGCTTCGACCGCCTGGCATAGTCGTCGTCGTCATCATCATCGTCATGATCGTCGTCGTCATCATCAGTGGCGGTTCTAGGAATTCTTGGTGGGGGATGAAATAAATTTTTGTAAGTTGGTGGGGGATGCAAAGTGAAGAAAAAAACATGAAAAGAGAGAAAAAAGGTCATTGTTAGTAGTGTTTTGCTCACTAAATGTTAAAAAACCTTGCCAAAAAAGGCCGACAAGCAAGAAAAAGGTCATTTGCAGTATTTTTCACTAATTTAAAAAAACTCACCGGAAAATAGGTTTACGAGCAAAAAAGGTCATCCGGAACCCCGGTGGGGGATGCATCCCCAGTCATTAACATGGTGGAACCGCCACTGGTCATCACCACGTCACGTACTGTAGTCATTGCAGGCGTCGTCATTTTGTTTCTTCTTCTTCTTCTTCTTCTTCTTCTTCTTCTTCTTCTTCTTCTTCTTCTTCTTCTTCTTCTTCTTCTTCTTCTTCTTCTAGGTGCCATGCAGGTTGACTGCGTCGGCGATCATGGACCTCCATTTCCCTCTGTCATCTGTTGCACAAATGATGTCAATTGTTCTATAGTTTCCTCCCTTTAGATGGCATAAACTGTCCAGATATTTTCTCCGTTGTCTTTCTCTATCTCTTTTCCCCTCAATCTTTCCTGTTGTAACAAACTTCTCTATTCCATCTTTCCTCATTATATGACCAAACTATTCCATCTGTCTTGTTGTTATTGTTGCCATCAAGCTCCTTCGTGTTCCCGCTTTGACCAACACTTCGTTGTTATTCGCCATGTCTTTCCAGCTGATTCTCATCATCCCTCTAAAAAAACCATTTGTTTACAACCGGCTAAATCGTATAACGTATATATTTTTAGAGAATAGCCCTTGAAGTATAGTAAATGTTTATGGCCTTTTGAATCGTTTCAACTAATTGCAACTAAATCTTATTAGAGAAACACCGACAACCTATTGACTCGGTGCTAGATTTCTGAAGTATTCAACAAACCGATGTTTCCCATTTCGACAAGAACAACGGTGGCTAAATTGCGGCTCTCGAACATTTTTAAAAATCAAACAATTTGTGGTTGTAAATTTTTCCGGATCTACCTGGGCTGAAAATAATTTTTGGTTTGATTTTATTTATTTTTTTAAAAACTTGGACATAGTTTTATTTTTAAAATTTAAATGAAGCATATGGTGACTCTGATTGGTTGGTGATTGATCTTGATCCTACTTCTTTTCTAATCCGTTAAACATTAATTAATTGAGAATTATAATAATTTCTTAAAATAAATGAATAAAATAATTTTCCATTGCGAGTTGGGTCGCGACCCATAGTGAGCAAGGGGCTGTCCATTAATTACGTCAACAATTTAGGGAGAGGGGGTTTGAAAAAGCTTGACAGTTGTTGACAGGGGGTCAAGAGAAGTTGACGTCAGCAATTTCACTTTTTACAAATAATCAAAAAATATGAAACTTCATGGAATACTACTTACTACAATGGAAAAAAGCATTGTAAAAAAGGTCATCACCACCACATTTTGACACTCGATGAGCAAAACATGGAAAAATGGTCATCACCACAAAAAATAATAACCTTGTTATTGGGACCTGTCATTGATCTTGGGGAGGTTCAAAAGTTTTTGACGTAATTATGGGGGTTAAGTGAAAGTTGACAGTTGTTGAAAAGGGGAAGGGGGTCAAAAATTGCCCAAAAATTGTTGACATAATTAATGGACAGCCCCCAATGCGGCTCTCAAGATTTGGAAAATTTGCAAAAATGGCTCTTGGTTACTACAGGTCTGGCCACCCCTGGACTAGGAAGTTGAGGAACGTCGTGGGCTGCCCAAAGAGGTCTGGGGAGCCAACGCTAACAATCTAGACGGTGCTCTTCCCTCTGGGGCTCTTCTCTCGGCCGCAGATGTTTCGAGTCCTTTACGTCGAAACCGTGTAGCCGAACTGCACACCGCATCAATCCATAACAGCGCACCTTAGTCCTTCTTAAAATGTCCGACCAACACAAAGTTGTTGCTCACTACTGGAAAGTTTTGACAGCATTATGCATCACGGACTGAGTTAAATTGTTGAAGATAATAATAATAATAATAATAATAATTATAATAATAATAATAATAATAATAATAATAATAATAATAATAATAATAATAAATATATAGTAGTAGTAGTAGTAGTAGTAGTAGTAGTAGTAGTAGTAGTAGTAGTAGTAGTAGTAGTAGTAGTAGTAGTAGTAGTAGCAGTTGTTGTAATAGTAGTAGTAGTGCTGGCAGTAGTAGTAGTAGTAGTAGTAGTAATAGTAGTAGTAGTAGTAGTAGTAGTAGTAGTAGTAGTAGTAATAATAATAATAATAATAATAATAATAATAATAATAATAATAATAATAATAATGCACTTTTATAGCACCATTTATAATACTCTAAACGTATCAATCGATGGTAGGCCCACTTCAAATCCATCAGCAACACATACCAGTCATTCCAGGAATCAGTCAGCGAGAAAGCGAAGCGGAGCTATGGAGGATATGCTGATTTAAAATTTGACATGGATTGCTTCATCAGAAAGTCTACTCATATCGCCTGAATCAAACTCAACTGAAGATATGCCACAATGCCATCACTGTCGGGAGTGTCAGACACTGATAGACACAGGCCTGAGGAGAGGGGGGTGCAGCCGGTACTTTGTACCGGAGCCCATGGAGTTTTCAGGGGCCCAGATCCGGTGACGATAAGGGTTTTTTGCTTGTCAGGCTGTTTTTGGAGAGTTGATAACGTTTTTTGCTTGTCAGGTTTTTCGGAGACTTGATAAATTTTTCTTAAGGGACCGCAAATTTTTTTGTTCCGGGGCCCGGAATTTCTCTCGGCGGCCCTGGATAGACATGATGGGTGCACAATACCGAAAACCGATCCAGCCTTGGAAAATGTAAGCGATCTGTTGAATTACTGGCTGCTTCATTCACCTCAGACGCATTAAAAGTGCTGTTAGATCAATAGCTATTGGTCTAGAAAGAAGACTAAGCAGCTTAATATTGATGGACATTGCGACTGAAATCGTTCAAAGCTTTGACTTTCCGATTATCGACTCTTTTTCAGCAATCACGGCGCGTAGGAGAGTTTTTTTAGCATTACGCAATGCGCACTATATACATAGCAAATCAATGTGATTAGGCTCTAGTCTACCAGTATAGAAGAGTTCAAAGTTCAAGAGCTGTAAAGTGTAAATTGCCTATTATGTTGCTTTTATAACAGTCGATACTGTTATGCTGTAGCCTACATTCGGTGAAAATTAATAATGTCATATTATAAATTTTAGGTGAAAGCGCTATTGAAACGATTAATCATATATTCATAGGCCTATTATTACTATTATTATTATTATTATTATTATTATTATTATTATTATTACTATGGCCTACTACTACTACTACTACTACTACTACTACTACTACTACTACTACTACTACTACTACTACTACTACTACTACTACTACTACTACTACTACTACTACTACTACTACTACTACTATTTTTACTATTATTATTATTATATATTTGAAAGACTTTTATGTAAGGCATCGAAATCGGCGGAGGTGGGGGTTATAAATTTATTTGCGAAACGGGCCTACAGAATCTTAATCCGGTCCTAACCAAGAGCGGTGCGAGTGTGCAGTGTCTGCCTGGTTAACACATCCGAAGTCCTGGTTGAGTATCTATGAGCCTGGACAGTTAGCAAGGGTCGGCGATACGATGACTGGTTTGAATGTTGCATCTTGTGGACCAGGAGACAGATTTGTCCTTTTTATCGTTCAAATGTGAGGATTAACTTTTAAACTTCTCTGTTCTCTCCCTCTCCGGTGTCTTGACGTTTCGGAGGCAACATTGATCACTTTTCGTCAAAATATTCCCTTATCTCCCGATATGTCTATTCTCACTTTCAGTATTTATTTATTTGTTTATTTATTTATTTATTTATTTATTTATTTATTTATTTATTTATTTATTTATTTATTTATTTATTTATTTATTTATTTATTTATTTATTTATTTATTTATTTATTTATTTATTTATTTATTTATTTATTTATTTATTTATTATATATAGGAGGTTTTGGTCGGCCGCTTCGGGGCGTTCAAGGACAGAGACGCATTTCGGATGAGTTCTTCTTCTTCCGACTGACGAAATACAATCGTAGCCGGGCAAAAACGACCATATCGAAGAATGAGATGTTATCGTCAAAAGGCTGACGTCGAATGCTTTCACCGTCTACCGGGAGCGAGCAAAGTCCTTGGCAGGTTTCTAGCACAATGACTCTGGGCCCTTCAAAGGCGTAGCTATCCTCGGTAAAATACAAGAAACGGTTCGAGCCGGGGAGCGGGGGGAATGGGGGGGACGAGATAGACTCTATCGGGTCGTGTCCTCTACGCGCGTCTTATCTGTTTTGTAGTCCGTTCTGTTCAGTTGTAGGCTACTTGTGTGTTATCTAAACAGAGACGCGTCTATAGATCTTCGGAACCTATAGGCCTACGTTGTTTTCGACGCTCTATGAGCGTTGTGCTCTCTCTCTCTCTCTCTCTCTCTCTCTCTCTCTCTCTCTCTCTCTCGGCAGACTGAAACAATACTGGGCGACGATCACACGCAATGCACAACACATTGCAGGCAGACAGAGCTGCTGGAAAGCGCCATGGACGCAGATGGAAAGCTTTTTACTCTGTCGGAGATTTACTTCCATGGACGGCCATGGAAATAATTTTACTCTGTCGGAGATTTACTATATATATATATATATATGCATATATATATTGTACGCTTATCTGTCAGTTCGGACGAGAGCTTACGCGCTGCACCCACCCGTAGGCCAAGACGCTTTCTACAGATAATATAGCAGCTGGAGATCAAACCTGTATAATGAAGTTGATGCAAGTGACTGTTATCGACAGCAATATGCGCAGGCACACTTAAAGGCGTCAGGGCGCTTTACTTCTACACTAATAAGAAACTGGTGCTTAATATATGAGGATTAAATTCTAACAGAAATAAACACAATAGTCATTTCCGAGCAAAGTCTGGCTAAAAATTAATAATTATATATCGAATCAACTGATAGAATTGAGCTGGTTTACATCATTTAAGCTCATCATCATCACCACCACCATCATCATCATCACCACCACCATCATCTTCTTCTTTTCTGTCCTGAGGCAGGTTCAGGCAGTGGCGGCTCTAGGATTTGGCAAGTGGGGGGGCGCTGGGGTGGCAACTTCTAATAATGGGGACCAACTATTTGTTGTTTAATGTATGTAGCATTGAGTATAGGGTCCCAACTGGGGGGCCACTGGGGGGGCAGGCTCTCAATAGGGGGCACGGGCCCCTCTGGCCCCCCGGTGGAGCCGCCACTGGGTTCAGGGCTCCGTTGCCTCCATTCTTCTGTGTTCCTTGCCTCTTCTTTGATTTCAGCAAAGGTTATGTGTGGCTGTGCATCTGTCTTCATCCGGCCATGTAGCATCCTTCTTGGTCTGCTTTTTGTCTTCTTTCCAGACATACTTCCTTCTCCTTCCATAACTGCTTCAAACAATGATTCCCCTCTTAGCACATGTCCAATCCAGTTTCTTTCTCTGTCTTCCTTAGACGGTGTTAATCAGCGATCTCTGTTTAACACCATGTGAACATACTGCAGTCAGTGTTTTAGCCCAAGAAGTTGTCGGTCGAACTGATAAAGAATGAACGTAAGCCTATGACGTTAATCGCAGGGGCGTAGCGACGGAGGGTATATCGGTTTATATACCCTCCCAAAATCAGTCTACCTTAAAGTTTTTATGTGATTTACATGTGATTATATGTGGTTTATATGGTTTATAGTTAAGATTTATACCCACCCAAAATATTTATACCATCCCAAATCAAATTCCTGGCTACGCCCCTGGCTAATCGCAATCGTGACCATTTTAGGAATAAAGCAGAGTCGCTCATCTCAACGAGAATCCTCTTAATCGACCTCTGATTTCTATATTTCTTTGAAACTGTAATCCAGATTTAGGCTCATTTGGTGTTGTGAAATTCTGTAAAATTATTTCAACCGCTATGCAGGAATTCAGCTATTTTCTGGGACAGGCCTATAGCCTATTGCCTATCCGCGCTTTAGAAAGAAAGCTGAAAGCAGAAGGCCAGAAAGAGATCGCTACAGAGAAAAATAATTCAAGGAAATATTAAAGACACACTTGAGAAATGGAAGAATTATGGAATGGATCCGAGTGGTTGGCAACAGAAGGAAAGTTGGAAAAGAATGGATTTTTGAAAGAGGAAAAGAGATGAAAAGAGCCTAATGTGACATGATTTGCATATTTTAGTTGATAGTTTGCAATACCTATAACCCTTTGGCTGCTAGACAGCTATTGTAGATAGTTGGAGCGGTCTTTCTGTCCACAGCATCTACTTGCTGCTTCAACAGCAGGACAGGCAGTGGCGGGTCCAAGATTTGAAAAATGGGGTGGAGGTTGGAAGGGGCAACTAGTAGTAAATATAGGTCCCAACAGGGTGACACTGGGGTCAGGCATTCAATAGTGGGCACGGGTCCCCGGGCCCCCATGTGGAGCCGCCACTGAGGATAGGGTTTCACCGTTGGATAGCTACCTGGTCCCGAAAGTAGTAATTAGTCTCGTGTGTCATCGAGTAAGGTAACCACGCAGGACACGACCCGCTTCGTCTCTCTTTCCGCGATACGAACGAAAGTTTTAGAACCGACGAGCTGGTTGTTTGTAAATGGAAGCAGATCGATTTCCTAGCTCCACCTATCGACGGCGCCTGAAACGTCAACACTGTACTTGCCGCCGGAAACGAGTACGTTGAAAGAAACAGGTAAATCCGGGCCACGCCGCCGTCGTGGGATGGCGAGAACCAGGTTAGCAGCAGCAGCAGCAGCAGCAGCCACCAACCAGGTGCCTGGCAAGACCGTTTCTATAGACGGTGTCGACGTCTGACTTGCGCAGCTATAGCCGTCGGAGTTGCAGCCGCGCAAAAATACGGACGAGGCCGGGAAAAATACGCCAGGAAAATACTATACCCGCGGACAAGAAATAAACAGGCGAAAGACATACAAACAGCGTCGTCTCAAGACAGAACGGGATGAATGGACGGACAGATGGACGTACGGGGTGGGGTGGGGGGTGGGGCAAAAAACGTGTAACTGCAGGTGTGAGGACAAATTGCAAAAAGCTGCGGCGTTGTCTGTCGAAAACCTGAAAAGAGCGATGATAGAAAAGGCAACTGGACGAAGACGCCGTGTTTCTGTCTAGCTGTGCGTGAATTTTGGAGTAGGCTATTCCGCGGTTGGTATTTTTATCTGGGGGTTTTTTATAGCAGAGGTCGAGTTTTTAAAAGACAGTGTCGGGGTCGCACATCCAAGCATCAAGATTTTCGACTCCCAGCCCAGCCTTCAGCCAATATGCATGCAAAGGCGTAAACTTCCACTAGGCTTCCACGCTCCAAGTGTCCTCCACTTTTTGAGAGGCTACCATAGGGAAGGTGGAAGGTATATAGAGGTTGGGTCCCCACTTTTTCGTTCAAGCTTACGCCAATGCATGTATGGGCATGAGCGAATGGTCTAGAAACTGAACTCGATCTAGGTCAGAATATAGATCTATCGATTACCGGCATGGGTTGGGTTGGAGATTTGATGAGTTGGGCTGGATTGGGTTCTAAAAAAAGACCCATGAACATTTCTGGGTACCACATTCCTTTGGCTATTAAATGCTATTGGTTACATATATCGCGGCACCTCTGTACAGGATGTTCTAGATACATTATATCGATCGGTCATTTATTACATTTTGTATTTGCGCTACAAAATCACCCCCATGAGATAGATGTCGAGAGTGAAATGGTTGTAAGGAAGTCAACATTTTATATTCAAGCAAGTATCATTTAGTATAGTTTGTGCAACTCTTAATCTTCTTCTTGAACACTTATAGCACTAAATGACTAAGGCCAATGTCCGAAATGCCAGTGGGTCATGATTCTAACCCACTGGCGTAAACTTAGATGAAAAAGTGGGGCCTAGTAAACAACCTTCCCATTCCCTGTGACAGCCTCTCAAAGAGTACGTGGTTCGAGTCGCCTAATATAGAAGTTTACGCCCAGCGGCTTCTATCCCCCCTTGCAGCAGGGCTCAATTCCCCCCAAAATTACAAATCCCCCAAAATTACAAATCCCCTCTGTTAATTTGCTCCCTTGTAAACTTAGTATTATATTCAGCTTTTCATCCTTTGTGTTAGGCATAGCTATCATTGATTACTTCACGGTCAGTGTTATTTTGAATCAATATCAGTCTCGTTGAGTTCAGATTAGTAGCCCCCTTTCCGGGCGCAGCTGCGCCCGCCTTAAATAGGGATAGAAGCCCCTGTTTACGCCTATGGTCTACCCCCATTGGGCGAAAACGCGTCCAGTGATGGTCGGAAGAAATTTTTGATCCGGGAGTTGTTTCCAACATTTTTACTGTATGCCCATTGCTTTAATCGAACGAAAATCGAACAACTTAGTCAGTCCTGGCGAATGGCGATATATCTAGATTTCACTGTATATACGATGTAGTTCTGCCTACCACTGGCATTGAGTGGCTATTCTATGGCCACCTAGAGATTGAGGGGAGTTTGAAATTTGGGGGGAACAGACATTGGGGAGGTCATACTACTTGCCAAAATGTCAAAAATGTTGGGGAATTAAAACTTGAGGGGAAATTCCCTCAGAGATGGCCTAGAATAAACACTGATTGGCATTGCACGCCATTTATTTACAGTGTCTTGTCGCAATTTAGAATGTAATAACATAAGTAATCGTAAAAATAACGTTGACATTAATTAGTCTTAATCCTGTTTATACGACACAACTGGTCTTCATCAGTGGCGGCTCCACAGGGGACCCGAGGGGCCGTGCCCCTATTGAGTGCCTGGCATCCCAGTGGCCCCTCTGTTGGGACCCTATACTTAATACTACATACCTAACAACAAATGGTTGGCCCCCATGATTAGAAGTTGCCACCCCCAACGCCCCCCCCCACTTGCCAAATCCTGGAGCCGCCACTGGTCTTCATGTCGTAGATCTCTTCGGACCTCGATCTTTAGCTGTACCAACCAACGGTTTGACTGAATACATCCATGACCTAGATGGCAGTCGTACGCCCCTGGAGCTTATCTATAGACTCCATTATCTGGACACCGATGCAGCGTTTCATAAAGTCGAACATAAATCAATCAGGGCGAGAACTGGCCTCTAGCGTCGTTAATTCCTTCTAAAAGCCCGATTTGTTGATATATCTGCGACTGAGTGACATCCACTAATGGCGACAACCTGTTGGCTTCGCGCGTACGTAGAGAGTCATTCTCTCTGGCATTTAGTGTCTCTCTCTCTCTCTCGTCTGGGTCTCCGAGAGTGTCTCTTTACCACCGGCGCCAAGTAATTGCCTCCTTATGCCTAAGCATCTTGAGATCTTATAATGCGCCTGCTGCTGGACCGTGTATCAAGATAGCAGTCATTACGAATTTACGAATGACCGCCTTGTGTAGTTAAACAGAAGCGCAGAAGGCCAGAAGCAACAGCTGCCCATCTGTGCTGTGCTACTCAGTTGAACGGTTGCGAAGGCCTATTCGAAGACTGTGCTTGCAGTATCAGTCAGAGATGTCCATTTGTCCTTTTTTAGAACCCAACCCATCAAATCTCCAACCCAACCCAACCCATGCCGATAAAGGATTTACTTGACCCAACCCAACCCACTGTAATACATTAGTTTCTTAAACCATAACTTATTTTCTGACCCAACCCAACCCATCATTAACATGGAAAAATCTGACCCAAACCAACCCAACCCATGGGTTAACCCAACCCATGGACATCTCTGATATCAGTGGCCTGGCTGCTCTAATTCACCTGCAAGACTTTCCGTAAAACGAATAATATATAGCGACACGTAGAAATTTCAACCTTCGGTGTTGGTTAAGATGTCTAAAATCCCAAACTATTTATCCCACTGGACGTGGGAGGTTGTTTCCGACCAGTGGAGAGGGTCAAACTCCCAAACAACTCACGGCAAATCGAACACACATTGGTTTAGAGCGGTCTTTAAAAGATATCCGAACATGTTTCCCAATATGACAGTCTTTCTCCTTTCTAGTTAGGACCTGAGAAGACACAACGTAAGTGATAACAAATGAGATTGGAAATGATCGAAGACGATGGTAGAGAGTTGAGGCACCGTCATCTATGGAAAGATGATATTATTAACAACAGAGGAACGAACACGCAAAACCAGCAATCGTATACGTAGAAATAGAGATACAGGCATAATAGTAAATTATTATTAATAATAATTGTAGTAATAATAATGGTATTATTATTACTACTGTAGCAGCAGCAGCAGCAGCAGCAGCAGCAGTAGTAGTAGTAGTAGTAGTAGTAGTAGTAGTAGTAGTAGTAGTAGTAGTAGTAGTAGTAGTAGTAGTAGTAGTAGTAGTAGGTGGTAGTAGTAGTAGTAGTAGTAGTAGTAGTAGTAGTAGTAGTAGTAGTAGTAGTAGTAGTAGTAGTAGTAGTAGTAGTAGTAGTAGTAGTAGTAGTAGTAGTAATAGTAGTATAGTAGTAGTAGTAGTCGGCATAGTTTTAGGAATGCTACTAGTCTACTACTAGCTGTATGCTGTAATTGGTAGAGTTAAAAATGGATTGCGAACTTGTTGCATTTGGCCACTACAAACTTTTTGGAAATTATTGTGAGCCAGTATTTTCGTTGGAACTCTTTAAATTCTCAGGCAATGCGTCGTACAATTAGCCTACTTGGCGTATTATCTGGAATCGTCCTTGAAGAAGTCCACCCTATAGTATACTAGAGCCCAATCGGTATGACCCTACTACGAACAGCGTTGGTGGGCAGTTAACCCCGTTAGTAATTGCTAAGACAAACCAGATGAGGCACTTATCGAGACTCAGCCATTTATGACTTTGTCCCATTTGCTGAGATTTCCTTAGACTCTGAGAGCTACCGTACTACGATAGTGTACTACGATTTAGAGTGACTTAGGAGGAGGCATTACTGCCTGTTTGAAGGCCACCAAGGGCGCTAAAGGGGATTTGACCTCGCTCCGTCAGCCTACCGCTCCAGCGCCTAACCCACTCTGCCATCTTCCGCCCTACACTCCATGGGCTCAGCGCCCGTAAGGAGAACCGAAGGGTTATTATTATTATTATTATTATTATTATTATTATTATTATTATTATTATTATTATTATTATTATTATTATTATTATTATTTACGACAATTTATATAGCGCAGTAACATAACTGGAGCTAAAATCAAGAGCGCTTTACAAAGGAGTCACTTATAAGATATATTAAATAAGTGTGTCTTTATGAGCTTCTCAAAACAGTTAGCGCCTTCAGTTTGACATAGTAACGGCTGAATGAGGGTGGATTGCCAGCCTTTCCCTCGCCGCCTTTCCTTCCACCGAATTAACATCCGATGTGCTCATTCACAGCTGAGTCGACTGGGGGTGGGGTGGGGAGGCGCTTGGGACAGAAACAACCGAAAAGTTTCTGTCGCGGCCGGGAGTTGAACCACGGACCTCAAGATTGGCAGACCGGTGCGTTAACCACTGCTCCACCGCGTACCCTAAGCTAGCTGTACGTAGCGGCGAATCTGCACGTAGCGGCATCACTTAGGGTTAATAGCTTCAATGTATTTCTTCTGCTTCTGTGATACACTCGAATTCCATTCAGATTATTTTGTAATTCCATTTAGAAAGAAGTGAAATCGGATGCAATCGATTGTTTAGCACGTCGAGGTCAGAGTTCACCGACGTGACGTCATAAAGTACGGATGTAATGCAATCGCAGAGTACTCGACCGCGGTTGGACTTAGTTGATCGACGACGTCATAAGCTCGGATTCGATAAGATAAGAAAAATCACGTGACATAACCTAGCATTTCGACCGGTTGGCCTATGCGCATCATCTCTCAAGAAATGTACCTTCATGCGATCAGAAATCAACTCACCAACCTGGAAATGCAAAAAGACCGCCACCGAAGGATATTGAGCGCAGCACTATAGAAATTTCGTGTTTACTTACTTACTTACTTACTTACTTACTTATATCTTAACATTAATTAGAGACCATATATTTACACGGTCGCGTCGCTGGCGTTTTAGCATCGAGTTATGACGTTATCAGAATGTGACGTCATCTTAAAGACGTCACTTTATGCCTAATCGTTGTCATGGGTACCCACAGAAATTTTTCCAGAGGGGGGAGAGGGCAAAACGCAATGGTCGCGGTTAATATTTTAGCAAGGTTTCCAAATGCAAAATTTGACAATCAATAATATTATTTCATAAGATTGGCAGACTGCTAGGTAAAATCCATTCAGGTACCGTTTTACTTTCTTTAAGTACTAAGTACAGTAACTTCAGTAAGTAGTTTTTTGGCGTGAAAATGATGGTTAGAAGCCAAAATATAATTAATTACAAAAGTAGATTTGCATTTTCAAGGAGAGGCGGGACAAGTGCCCCTCTTGCCCCAATGTGTGGGCACCCATGATCGTGGTCTTATTGCAAGATGTCTTGCCAGTGACGTAGCCAGGGGCGTAGCGACGGGAGGGTATATCGGTATATATATACCCCCCAATCAGTCTACCTTAAAGTTGTTTATGTGATTTACAAGTGGTTATATGTGGTTTATATGGTTTATGCGGTTTATAGTTAAGGTTTATACTCTCCCAAATCAAATTCCTGGCTACGCCCCTGGACGTAGCATTCCGCTGTGTACTAGTGTGTATAGTACACTGGAGGACCCGGCGATCATGCAGAGGGTCCCTGACGGCGAGTATAATGCTTCTTACTTGTAAAACATTCAGAATTATTGAAACAATTGATAAAACCTAAAAGTGGAATAGCATGTCGTGAGCAGCGTCAACACTCAAATGATTAATTAACCGTAAGTGGCGTAGCCAGGATTTCCGAAAGAGGGGTTGTGGTTTTCGGTTTTGACCGCGACCAACATCAGAAAAAATCTTGACGAACAAAAAAATCTCGTCTATTTTTTTCATGACAAGCAAAAACACGTCACCTCATCTCTATTTAATATTTCCCCCCACGACCTGACAAGCAAAAAAGGTCGTCACCTCTTAAACCGTTGCATTCCATAGTCAAAGGGGGGTTTGACCCCCAAAATCGCGTCCCAAAATTAAAAATGCATGGAAACTCAGTAAAAATATTTTGTTTTCGGCAGCCAATGGGGTTTAACCCCAACCCCTTGGCTACACCACTGATAACCATGACTTAATATTTAATAAAATTGGTAATTCTATCACTCTATCATTAATAGGCACGCGAAACTGCGAAATAACTAAATATCGCAAAATCGGAAAGGGTTTTTAAACTTTAAATCGAAGGGGGTTTTCAGGAGCCCCGTAACCGAAACTCTGCACTAGGGCCCCCACTGTCCCTCCAGGCCCCAGAGAAACCTTCCTAATCACTTTGTTTTGCTCGGTGTCTTATCCAGACCCCAGGCTTTTGGGGGTCAAATTGACTTGGCTGGAGTAGGGGAAAAGACGCAGTTCAATGCAAAAATTTGGGGGGGGATTTTGCGGTTTTGGAGGGGAAAATCCCCCAACAAACAGACCTACCTGGATAAAACACTGGTTTTGCTATATTTCTAGCGTCGTGTATCGAACAACGGTGACTGTCCTTCCCCCACCCACCCCATTGAGACTGCAGAACGACACGAGTCGTTGTTGATCGGTTAAGAGGAGTTATTTTGATAAGTTGAGAAGAGAAACAGAAGACGTTGTGCTCGGAGCGAAGCGGGCGTCGTCTTCAAATGTGTTAAACAAACGAAACGCTGTTTAGATAGGACGGCGGTCGTTGCTTCCACAGACAGACAGACAGACAGACAGACAGACAGACAGACAGACAGACAGACAGACAGACAGACAGACAGACAGACAGACAGACAGACAGACAGACAGACAGACAGACAGACAGACAGGCAGGCAGACAGACAGACAGACAGACAGACAGACAGACAGACAGACAGACAGACAGACAGACAGACAGACATCGCTGCTTCGAGGTGCACACTGCACAACCCAGGCACGAACGCGGAAAACCCAACGGCGCCGCCTCTACCTCTAGCTCAAAGGATCATCGTATATCAAATACTACACACACACACACACACAAACACATATATATATACAAACACACAACACACACACTAATGAAATATATATATATGTGTATATATATATATATGTATATATATATATATACACCGGTTTGTCGTCCAGAACTTTAGGCATGTGTTTGGCACACTGTCCATGTTTAATAATACCACTACGGTATATATTTCTGTTGTTCATGTACATAAGCATCTCTACTGTCAGATGATTATCTGTCTGCGTTCTATCGACAGTCAACCGCTATGGCAACAGGAAATGGTACGGACGAAAAGAGCCAACGGCGTACCAGCTGCATGACCGTAGCGTACCAGCTGCGTGCAGCTGCTGGTCCCTGCTACTGCTGCTGGTGCTGATCGTACCACGTACCAGTCGTGAATGACTTTTATATGTTCTGGTGACCCTTTCTCTTTCATGGCGACGTAGAAATCATACCCGGATTGGATGGACAATAGTGCTGCATAAGTAAAAACTGAAACAAGGCGACAGCTAGACATAGGAATAACTGATTCTGTATTCCCATAAGTGACTTCTTCTTTATGTGTCTTCCTCTATCAATGAGTTGACAGTCATTTTCCTCCAATTCTCTCTCTCTCTCTCTCTCTCTCTCTCTCTCTCTCTCTCTCTCTCTCTCTCTCTCTCTCTCTCTCTCTCTCTCTCTCTCGCTCTCTCTCTCTCTCTCTCTCTCTCTCTCTCTCTCTCTCTCTCTCTCTCTCTCAGTTAGGCAAGAAAACAGAGACAAACATAAACATAAACATATAGAGATACAAAGAAAGACAGAGGGACGAAGAGACGGTGGTTGGAAGGTGAGTTTAATCAGAACAAACATGTGATGATGTTTTATGTTTCGGTAAGTCGCAGTGGCGGTTCCAGGATTTTTGGTGGGGGGGAGGAAAGAATGAATTCAAAGAAAGTTAGTGGTGGATGAAAATAGAAAGAGAAAATCAATAGACTTTGCCAAAAAAGACTGAAAAAATGAATTCCATCCATAATTTTACTACACTTTTACCGCAAAATGGGTGGACAAGCAAAAAAGGTCATCCGCAGTTAGTTTTATTACTAGACTTTTGCCCAAAAAAATAGGTTTCACAAGCAAAAAAGTCCGAAAGTCCGGTGGGGGATGCATCCCCACTCATCCCCCACGTAGAATCGCCACTGGTAAGTCGGGAGTGTTTCGACGGAATCGACGGCTAAAAAGCCGCCTCTGCTGCGACACCTTCCGCCGTCGAGCGGGCGAGCACGCCGAGCGCATTCGATGGGGGCTGTAGCAGCAGCAGCAGCAGCAGCAGCAGCAGCAGCGGCGGCGGCGGCGGCGGCGGCGGCGGCGGCGGCGGCGAGGCCAGGAAGGCTGGGCGCTGGAAACTGCTGCTGTGGCCGGTTCAGTGCTCCGCTGGGCGCCCGCACGCAACATTGGCGCTATCGTCTCGACATCTGTAGCGGTAAAGTTTAACTTCGCCGCTCGATCGACAGTCCTGTCGCTTCGGTTAAGGATCTGGTAGGCGCGGTGTGCGAAAAATACGCCGTACACCTGCTTCTCCGCGGACTCTTCTCTTGAATTTCGCGGAATTACTGTTGATGCGAAGTTAAGCGCGTGTTGTATGACGCAGAGTTTTCTATCGTCGGACTTCGGTCGAAAACTATTATTTCTACGCGGAAAACAGTGCCTCATAAGAGATATGCGTCGTTGTCTTAGTTTTAGGATTGTTCTGTCTTCTGTTGGCAGCCTATCCGTTATTGTCGATTAGTAAGCCTACACGCGAACGATGAAAGAGTTGATTGAGTTTGTAGCATCGGTTTCCCAATTGTTTCCTCAATTATTGTTTGGTAGAACTGGTGAGTAATAATCCAGTTTTTACGATATTTTGTCTGGTGAGTTTGTTTAGGCGAATTATGTGGATGAACTTTTGACACTTAAGAAATTAATCAGGGTAAAGCGAATTTTAAGTATATGGCTAAATACAGTTACGATTAGATTAGAGGCTTTTGAAATGTGGATTTGGAGATAATGCTAAAAGTAAAATACACAGAGCATAAGACAAACGAGGAAGTCATGAAGGAGATAGAAGAAGAAAGAAGCCTGATAGATACAATCCGGAAAAGGCAGAGAAATTGGATGGGACATGTCCTCTGGCATGACTCTTTACTAAGAACAATAATCGAAGGAAAATGGAGGGAAAGAGAGTGAGAGGTAGACCGAGAAAGATGATGTTGGAGTGGATGATGAATAAAGGATATCAGGAACTCAAAGAAGAAACAAGCAATTGATCGGAGTGGGCAAACTGGATACCTGGACCTGTCGAAAGACAGAAACACTGATGATGATGATGATGATGATGATGATGATGATGGTGGTGGTGGTGGTGGTGGTGGTGATGATGATGATGATGATGATGATGATGATGATGATGATGATGATGATGATGATGGTGATGATGATGATGATGATGGTGGTGGTGATGATGATGATGATGATGATGATGATGATGATGATGATGATGATGATGATGATGATGATGATGGCTAAATACAGTATAAGACTACATTATAGAAATGTTTACTATGGTAAGTTGCTAAGCCTTTAGTTTTAAGATGTTTCGGCTTTAGAACGTTTCACCACAGCCACAGTTATGCTGGAAACTGATGTACATGTCGAAAAAGCCTGATTTTATTCAGGTCCATTGTTATAAGACACTATTAGTAGAAAGATAATTGAATCACCTGGTTTAGTATTTTGATTCTTGTATCCAGTGTGTATCGTACATGCCAGGGCGAAAAGTCACGAACGCGAAATGTCATGATGATTAAAAAGTCCTGTTATCATACTTCATTTTTTAAAAAAATTGAAAAAGTTTCTGAATACTGTACGAAACTTTAATTTTGACATTAGAAAGATGACAAGATGACGGGAGGGGGCAGTTAGCGCGTCGTGACGTCATATTTGAGGGGGTCTGAGTTTTTGTGACGACGTGTGACGAGGGGAGGGGTAAAAAAACTGCCAAAATCGCGTGACGTCATTTATGGATGACCCCGAAGATAATCTTTACGTCAAATTACTGAAAAACACGCATTTCTGTCTGAAAATTATCTTCGTATTATCCGTACCAGTGGTTGGCCTGAGTACGGATCTACCTTTACCTTTTCCTGGGGTGGGAGTGAGGTTGGGGGCTAAGGTTCGCGGGAAAGCGTTTCGGCTCTAAATTACACTTTCAGTTGGCAGCTCCCAAGTGAACAAAAATGCCCGACTGTGAGATCCGTGTGTGAGGTTCACAGAAGATATGGTTTCAAGGCAACAGCCTCCGATGTTCCGGCCTTCCAGGACCCTCCAAACTCTCAAGTGTCTTTCGAGTTGGCTGATAAAATCAGAAGAAGAAAAAAAACCGTGCAATCGACCGGACGAAAAAGACAGCACGAGAGCTTTGAAGTGGAGAATTTAGTGAGCGATGACAAAGCGAAAATCAGTGCAATAGTAGTGCCTGCTCTGTGAATCGAATGGGCCTAGAGTACCTGATGAAATGCAGTCAAAAGTGCCAACGAATACCGTAGGTTCTCTGTCATTTCCTGGACCGTCATTTCCTGGACCGTCATTATAAATGGTCTGGTTCGATCATAACTCTCATTGGCGTAGATGGCGTTATTACATCAATCAATCGATCAATAAATCAATCAATCGATCAGTCAATCAATAAACTTCTATGACGCCACCATCATAATGTCCAGGGCATCAGCCGATGACGTACCATTAGTCTGAATGATTCCGTTGAACTATTAAGTAACGCGCTGGTTTATATAATTATAATGAAGGAATTATTGACTGCTTTCGATTGGCAGGAAGAAGTAATCCAAGGTCGACAGCTGGGTCGCAGACAGCTCTTGTTCTGCTCTATCAGACAAGAGCTCCTGTTCTAGGAAAACTATTCACTTTTAGGCAGCTATAGGTTCTGGCAATAATACCACGATACTGTAATCCAGATATATGATGGCGGACTAAACCCTATGGTAACCTGCGGTTTATGGAGGGAATGTGTTCTGACGACGGGTCTTTCAGAGCAGCGGAATCACTTCGTCGGAACTATTGGAGTGTCTAGTAGCACTGTTGCAACGACACCGCGCCTTTGTCTAATTCCTTACTCGGAAACATTCAGTCGAATATGTCTATTAACCCATGGATGCCAAGACGCTGGTATAATAAATTTAATAATTGCCAGAATATACCATAGCTTTAATTGCTGCTTCTGCTACCGATACAACAAAAATACTACTACTACTACTACTACTACTGCTGCTGCTGCTACTACTACTACTACTACTACTACTACTACTACTACTACTACTACTACTACTACTACTACTACTGCTGCTGCTGCTGATGCTGATGCTGATGCTTATGCTGGCAGTTTAATATTGTAACTAGTACTACTACTACCACCGCCACTGACACTGTTATATTATTGCTGTTAAATTAATAATAATAATAATAATAATAATAATAATAATAATAATAATAATAATAATAATAATAATAATAATAATAATAATAATAATAATAATAATAATAAGTCTGCACATGTGTATTGGTATTTTTGATAGCACCTGATAAAATCCCTGAAGTTGTCAATCGATGGATGGTGGCCACGGGCAAAGGACCATTGAGTCTGAGTTGGAACAGCGAGGCAGACCATAGGGAGGGAAAACGAAAGGAAATACACATAGATAGGATTCGGTCAAGTTTTTAAAGTACGCAGAAAACTAGATGTGATCTTTCAGAGGAAGAGAATTCAAGGTTATTAACATCGTTTCTCTATTGCCGGTGATTTCTCATCTTTCACTCTTTCAATCGGCAATCTTACCGATACAATAATAATAATAATAATAATAATAATAATAATAATAATAATAATAATAATAATAATAATAATAATAATAATAATAATAATAATAATAATAATAATAATAATAATAATAATAATAATAATAATAATAATAATAATAATAATAATAATAATAATAATTTAATAATAATAATAATAGAGGTTTAGAGTGGTTCTGTAGGGTCTGCCTTGTGTGAGAACCACTGTTGCTTACCAATCTCTCGTATGGGTCCTTGAATTTTAAGTCTTTCTTACATTTTTTAAAGAAGTTTCTAGCCCTGGAACACACCATGTTTTTTCACTGCCTCACATTTTATTTTACTCGTTTTTGTTTGACTTAGGAAGGGAGTTATTTTCTGTTTTTCTTTCCGCAGGCTGCAGGAATAAAAGAGGGAATCAATCACTGATATTTTCAATTTTCCGCAAACAGTACACGATGGGCCTGGATTTATCGAGACAAACCGAAATTTTACGACCAATCATCTACACCAAATATACCGTTTAAAGGTCATTAAAGACTGATTAGGTCACGTGATTAAGTGACGGATGAGGCTGACATCTGTCGACAGAGGACAGAATTGATCGTCAACCACCGTCATGCGCCAGTTTGCGCTCAATTGCTACGTACAACTGCTATCTCGATGGCGGTCGATTCTATGGACATAGCAATTTGCTACAAGCGACTGCTATGCTATAGACGCTGAGATGTGCAAACGTCTATTAGAAAGTCCGCCACTCTATCGGAATATGAACTCCGTCTTCCTTCTGATCGTCCTGTGCTGGCCGCTGGCGTCTTTTGTGGTGGCCGCCGTAACGAAAAATCCTGCCGTCCAAAGTAAGTGTACGGTACACAGCAAATTTTTTTCTTATACGAACGTGGGGTTTCCAGACCGCAGATAAATCGGGGCAGGGATATTTATAGGATTGCAAATTTGGGGGCGTCGACCTGAAATTGGGGGTGTCCGGAGCTAATTAGTATGCATTTTGAATCCATGCTATTGTCACATCAAATTTAAGGGGGGTGTCGACCTCAAATTGGCGGGTGTTAGGGGTGTGTGTGTGTGTAAAAATATCCCTGAATCGGGGATTTGATTTATAACGCCCCTTTGCCTGTCCGGGAGTTACTAGATTTTCTTGTCAAAGAAAGTCCTCCGCGTTTAGAAATCAGCGAAATGCACTTTTTCTGGAAATTTCTTACCAGTAATTATATCATTAGCAAGGCACTGCTGACTGACCTACGCACCTAGAGTAATTATTTCACTTGGATGAAAGGCGATTAGTATCATAAATCGATTCACATTTTATCCACGACAAACCTACAGAAGATGTTAGGTTTTAGAAATTTTCATTGTTTCATTTCTAATTTTTGAATATTTATTTTTATTATTTTATATTTTTATATTTAAATTTTACCCATAAGTCCATAGGCGGATTTAGAGTTTAATATTTTGGTATAGGCTAGCATGGGGGTCTGGGGTGCCATCCAGCACTCGTGCCATCCAGCAAGCGACAGACCTGATGTTGATGGAAAAAACATTTTTTTGATTTGGTGGGATTAGTTGGGTAGGCTTAAACCTACCCGAGCCTTTAATAAAATCCGCCTATGATTAAGTCCCTCGGAAACGAAGTACTGAGGATAAATATATACATATATATATATATACATACATACATACATGCATACATACAGTGTGTGTATATATACACACAGTGTATATGCCCTCAATAGGTAGTAATTAGTTCCGAATGTCAGTTTCATATGGGCGGTTACTGTGGGTGCCACGTGTAACGATTGTAATCACAGTGATGATGCTGCAAATTTTAGGAATGATGTTTGTCGCTTATACTCTGATTATTCCAGTGATTTTGTAACACTTTACTGTCCATTGGGCTATTCGTGTGTTGTAGACTGTCAAGCCTAAACGGCGAGGGGCAATTAGGCCTACTTTATTGCAATCTGACAAAAGATAGATCAATCATTATGCAATTATGTCATATATATATATATATATATATATATATATATATATATATATATATATATATATATATATATATATATATATATTAAGGTCCGATATATGAGAAGAGAAAAAGGTCGTCGATTATAATTTGAAAATTGCCCCTTGTAAAATGTCCCTGCCTTCACTGAAAATCTATGACAAGCAAAAAAGAGGTCGTCTCTTGAAAAGCCATTTGTTAATTTGAAAATGGCCCTGTATATATAAAGAATATATTTAAAATCTCCCCCACTGGTAAAATGTTCCACAGCGCATTGTCCTTCACTGTTTCGGGCTTTACACGATCCATTCTGACCTGATTATTTAACTGTACTTGTACGGAGATCGAGGATCGAGAGGAGATCGGTTGAAAGTCGGAGAGTGCAGTTGTTGGTCCCTCCCCGTCCAAGACCCCTAAGTTTGTTAAAGATCATTCGATGGGCCTGGGAACTCTCTTCCAGCCAGTCCTCAGCCTTTTCATTAGAAATTTGAAGACACATTTATTTAATATTGGCCCTGGCCTATATAAATTGTCAATAAATAAAAATAAATAAATAAATAAATATATATATAATGAGAGAGAGAGAGAGAGAGAGAGACGGAGAGAGAGAGAGAATAAGGGAGACAGAGACAGAGACAGAGATAGAGTAATGATTTAGTTCCAGATTTTTTAAATATAAACAATGGCGTCAATCCCGTGAGGGTCCTTGGGTCCGGACCCTCACAAAAATGTGGTTGTGAGGGTCCATTAGGCATCGGACCCTCAAAAAAATCTGAAAAAATCTATATTGTACCATTGAACGGTTATTTAATAAATTGTTGCGTTGGGTAGATAATATATATAGCCTAATCAGCAAATGGTATAATGGAACATTAATAAGTAATAAGAACCATGTTAAAAGAGTACAAGGTGCTCTCCTCCAGCATAGCACGAGATGGTACAATACTACAATAGGTGGACACTAAGAATTTTACTACAGATTGACGCGCTCTGAATATAAAAATACTATACTTTATGCATCACGTAGAGACAGTATAATCTAGCAATACAGGTATTGTATGTTCGTGCAATGAGAATGTACAATTGGCCTATTACTGTACATGCGGTACATAGCCCAGTTTGCTTTCAATAACGCGATTTATGTGCTTCCCTGGGGAGACACGCGGCCTTATCTTAGCGCGGTGAATTATTTCTGATTTCGACCGGTGTAATTGAAATCCCGGATTTTAGGAGCGGAGCGAATGTGCATGGCAATGAAAACCAACACATGACATGTACAGCATCGCCATAATGTATTATAAAGAGACTGGACCTTGCATTTGCTTTAATGACAGTACAGTAGTAGCCTACTTCGTTATAACGTACATAACGGGTCTGTAAAATGCAAATTCCACTGTTTTTTATTTCATTCGAGATTTTTAAATGTGTCTGTAAAAATTGGGGAAAGCCAACACACTGTATACAAGTATACGCATTTATACATTTAGAGTAATATGATACTGGGTGGCGCAAAAAACCGGACTAGTCACATTTAGGTTTGCATTTAATAGCCTATAGTCCGGTTTTTTTGTGCCACCCTGTACTATAATGTATATAATGATATATTCGCATATTCACTGCTGTTGTACACTTGTACGTTTTCTGTATCGTTGCTACGGATAGCAACTGCACACACTGTGCAGTAGTCAATGGCTTCGAGTGAACGATAACGACTCGGAGAGCTTTCTGCGTGAGGCTGCAGACTGTCTTATCACGGTTTCCAGTCGAATACAAAGAATGCATCCGATAACTATTCCCACTCGATTCCCGCGCAGTCCCGACGATTAGCCAAACATTCGAGCAATTCAAAGCCTATAGACGGATCAAACGCATAGCGTCTGTTCGCATTTTTCGGTTTTGTTTCTAGTTGTTTGTTTGTTTGCGTGCGTTTGTCTGTCTGTCTGGCCATATCCTCTACCCCCTCTCTGACCTGTATATGCCCTCGTGCCCGGCGCATTGATTTATGCTATCGTGTCGAATTGGTTTGACTTAGGAGCTGATCCGGACGGACCGGAGACCGTAGTTACCTGTTCCGCTGCCCCGTTTTTCGTGATTGCATAATCGAGCCGCGATTTATGAGTTGTTGTAATGAAGTTTTGCGTCCATGGGCTGTTCGAAGTCCTTCGGGTCGCCACTAACGAGATTACGTCTTTCCGACTTTCCATTATCTGCAGTTACCGGCGCAGCGGAAGTTAATGAATGATACCGTGTCGGCTGTGTCCAGGGATATATAATATTTTACACCCCCTAACACCCCAACTCCCCCAGTACGAATGCATGGAACCGGGTGTACAGAAAACTGAGCAACTGACATTTTTGATTGTTGGCTGCAATTGCACAATTTCGGCAGAAAATAAGTATCCAAGAAATACCCGAGTTTCTAAGAAACGAATATTAAAGAAATGAATTGAGTCTAATAGTTGTTGCACCTAAAGAAACAGATACATTATTAGTGCCGAGAATGGATGGATGGATGGATGGATTTGTTCCAGTTGCCGGGATGGGGTTTAGCCATCCGCCCACCAGTGGCGGCTCCACATAGGGGTCCGGGGGGCCCACGCCCCATTGAATGCCTGGACCCTATACTTACTACTACATACCTATCAACAAATGGTTGACCCCCATACTCAGAAGTTGCCACTCCAACGCCCCCTACTTGCCAAAGCCTGGAGCCGCCACTGCTTCAGACCCACTCTATCAAATGGCCTGTGGTCGATTAAAAAAATAGCTGGAGGGAGGACGAACCACCCACACAAAAATTTGACCTATAGTAAGGGTCAGCCCGGAGCAGTGGATGTTATAAACTTTAAATCCGTTACCTCCCGTAAAATCGCCAGTGCTGTATAATAGACCTAATTGGAATTTCCCATAACTAACGCGCAGTCTTTGCTTTCAATCGCCGAAACGGTTTATCTGTATATTTTTAAAAATTGACACGAACGCTATACAATAATTCTTTGTTTGGGCGTAATATTGATGTTGAACGTCATGTCTGTTTAGCTCCAATGGTCCACTTCACAGCATCTGTCATATTTCATGCCTACGATTGGGCGGGGTGAGCTCGTTTCAAGACAAAACTTCTGTCTGGCCCGTTTCATCCTTTGTGTTTGTTCGAGAGGTTGGGTGAAATATTATTGGTCCACGGCCAAACATCTATTCAAATACTTTCGAGATCCTAAGAGATAGTGCTCATCGTGGATGAATTTGGGGGCTTCTTCGGAAGAAAGGGGCAAGAGACCGAGGGCTGATAAAGAGCGGTAAGGGTAAAGGAAATCTGTATTCGTTGTAACGCTGGACGACGAATATATATATATATATATATATATATATATATATAATATATATGGTGTGTATATATATATATATATATATATATATATATATATATATATATATATATATATATATATATATATATATGTGTATATATATAGGGTATATATATATATATATATATATATATATATATATATATATATATATATATATATATATATATTATACCCTGACAGACCGTGCGTGCGTTGTTTAACGGCTTATTCAGATATCGACGCTGTTTAGACTGCGCGACCCCTTGGGATCAGAACGTGGCGTCACCCGGAGGTTAGGTGAACTTTGACCTCTGCCGTGTAAAGATGTGTTCTTGATTGAGCAATAAATCCCGACCGACGGGTGTCTCGTCTTCGGAAGGAGGTGAAGTTATCGGAGGGGGGATGCCAAGTGAGCCCGACGGCGATCAGGATCGATGGATGGACCGCGGTCCAGTTACGGCTTGGGCACATTTCGAAGGTGTCGATAGAAAGAGTATCTTCCAAGTCCCAAGTCAAGTCCTTTGACTCATCAGAGTGGCTCGACGCAGTAGGTCTAATGAGATGAACACGTAAACTAGGAAAGGGAAAGGGAGATGGGGAAGGAGAGAGAGAGAGAGAGAGAGAGAGAGAGAGAGAGACAGACAGACAGACAGACAGACAGACAGACAGACAGACAGACAGACAGACAGAGAGAGAAAGAAGGAAGGTGAAGTTTGGACTGCCCTAGACCAGCGGTTGTCAGACTTTTTAGAATTTCTTGCGTGGTAGTAGTCCCTTAGAATTTTTTTGTATGACTCGCGGACCTTATAAAATTTGAATTTTAAATTAACTATAATTAACATATAGGCAACTTGTTTTGTCAATCGATTAATTATTTAATCAGAAAATTGCAAATCTTAGTCATCAGATCTAAACTCAAATGGAATCAGCACTCTTAGAGCCATCAGTGTGTTTTGTGTGCTGAGGTGTTGGTGAGATATATCTTGAGAAAGTAATTAATCCCTTTACGGTCCCTCTGAAACCGCTTGGCGGTCCCCAATGAGACCGCGGACCCCAGTTTGAGAACCGCCGACCTAGACGAAATTTTGAATGCATTCTTTGCCTCTGACAGCTGTTGTCAGCAAAGCACTAGATTTAACTAGATTTATTTTCTAAAATTCCTAGCATGTCTTAAGCGACCATCAAACGAAAAACTTCGGCGAATGTCAAGATTTGTTTGAACCATTCATTATTAATCTCGAAGTTGTCACCCGAAGATTGCGGCGCGTGATGAAGTAAGACGCATTGATGATCGATAGCCGGACAGGACTGTACTGTACTCCAGTTTCAATCGGAAAACTGTAATGTTCTTATATCGAAGAAACCTGTGCGAAAAAATTAGCATAGGCTCTTAGCTGAATGTACATGTAGTCGCAGTTGTTCAATTTATACGGCGCTTTGGTATTAGTGCACTAACTGATAAACGCTTTATTATAAAACTATTGTATTCAGGACTCAAATCTTAGTCATCAAAATGGAATCAGCACTCTTAGAGATATCAGTGTGTTTTGTGTTCTGAGGTGCTGCTGAAATATCATGTGAAATTAATATCTTTACGGTCCCCCTGAATTTGCCTGAAACCGCTTGTCTTAGTGGTTCTCAAACTGGGGTCCACGGTCCCATAGGGCCCTTGGAGTTTGAGAACCACTTACCCTGGTGAACGTCTTTGTCCTTGGTCGCCCTTTTTGTGCGTTCCCGTCCATCTTTCCTTTAGTGCGGCACTTCTCTTAGCGGGTACACTTTTACTCTCAGTAATGTACCGGTACATAACCTATCTGCCCACTTCTTTTGTCTAGTACGACTTGTGTTTATTAGGCCTTTCTTCTCTTCAGACCTCTTCCAGACCAGACAGTGTTAGAGAAGTGCTCTGCAAATCAAGAACTATTATAATGGACATGAGTTTTTTTTAAACGGACCCATGTTCGCGTAGGTTGTAATTTAGTAAGAAAACTCCTCGTTCTAAGACTAAGATGTGTAATGAAATTACAGAATTACAGATGACTACATCTCATCAGTGACGGCTCCAGGATTTGGCTTGGCAAATGGGGGGGGGCGGCGTTGGGGTGGCAACTTCTAGGCGTGGAGGCCCAACCATTTGTTGATAGGTATGTAGTAGTAACAATGACCTCTTAATGGAAACTCCTACCTAGATGTCCACGAGAACCGGTAGTAAGTATAGGGTCCCAACAGGGGACACTGATGGCCAGGCATTCAATAGGGGGGCACGGGTCCCCCTCCCCATGTGGAACCGCCACTGCATCTCGTTAATCGGATATCAACGAACTCCGTTCAAACAGAAGGAATGTTCTGGAACTGTTTGGCGCGCGCGGCGTAACTGCAAATGAGGCCCGCGTGCCGACTGCAGAATCGCAGAGGAACAAGTGTTAGAAGAGGCTGCTGCTGCTGCTGCTGCTTTATGCAGACGCCGTCCAAATGGCATCATAAAACCACCAGACGGTGAATTCGTTTCGAAGATCGAACGATGCCACCCTGTACACCAGCGGTACATTTTCGAGTATACAGCCCGGTTTAAACCGGGGGCGTAGCCAGGAATTTATTGCGGGGTTAGAAATATTTAAGGTTGGAGTAGAAATCTTAACAATAAATCACATAAACCATATAGACCACATATAACCACATATAAATCACATTTATAACAACTTTACGGTAGACGGATTTTGGGCGGTATATATATATATATATATATATATATATATATATATATATATATATATATATATATATATATATATATATATATACGGTAATATGCCGATATACCCCTCGCCCCCGTCGCTATACGCCCCTGGTTTAAACCATGAAAGAGGTACGTTCGGGAACTTCGGGCGCCTTTTTATAACAGCTCCGTCCACTTTCTTTGTTGAACGACTGGTTGGATCGACACGCCCTACACAAGTCAAAAGAATTAATGTTTTTTGGGCAAAACAAAACATGTGCGTTTTTGCTTTACAATAAAGAATGCACGGACGAGATTGGTGCCGTATAAGGTGTTGATAAATCAAATGGGATAGTTGCTATCAGTTGCAAGTTGATTTATTTCAAATTTACTTTCAATATAAATATAGGCCGTGAAAAGTGAAACGGTGTTTTAGAACGAGGACGCTTTGTAAGGTTTACCGAAATCCTGATATGTATAGCAGTAAGCATTCGGCATCAGAGGCGTAGCCAGGAATTTGATTTAGGGTATATAATGTGATTTTTTTTTGGGGGGTTATAAATCTTTAAAAAATTTGAACATCTTAAAAACACATGAGAAATTTCAAGGTAATCTGATTTTTATTGGGGGTATATATATATACCGATATACCCCCACCCCTGTCCATACGCCCCTGCTCGGCATTCAGTACGGAACATATTGTATGTTCGCATTTTCGATTTTGGGCTTTTTTTCCTGGTTCGTGAAAAGGCAGGTTTATTGCAACCAAATGACATCGGAGTTGACAATTTGTTAGCATATCCACATTCATATGAACGAGCAAGAAGAGCGGTTAGGTCCTGGCGTTTAGAAAATAGCGTCGATTAATGATAAGAAAATGATGTAATCATCATACACCCCATGTTTTAGCAAAGTGTGCGGTCGTACCTTCTAACCAGTGGCGCACCAGAGGTTGGGGCGAAAAGGGCTATCCGCCCCGGGCGGCACAAGTAGGGGCGGCAACTATTTGTGTGGCCATAGCTTTTTATTGATTGATTTATTTTGATTATTTTATCTAAGAATTTTTATCACGTTTACTAACGAGCAAATCAGAACAAAGAAGGGTTGGCATTGGGGATGGGGGAGGGGTAGGGGCGGGGGTTACGGCACCTATGAAAACGCCCCGGACGCCAAAATGCCAAGTATATATGCCACTCAGTGGCTTAGTGTGTATGGGGGGGCATAGGCGGTCGCTCTGGGGCAAAATTCTTAGGGGGCGCAATATTTCAAGTGAAAACTAACAATCCAAGTGATTATTTATATATAATAAATCATAAAACGGGCTGACATATATGTCATTCTCGAAGAATAATTGAAGAATTGTAAATAGTTTCACGGTTTCTTTTGGAATGTGGCCATAAATTAAATACGAGGACTTTCTTGCATGTCAAAATAATTTTGGGCACAGGCTAGCGGCTCAGTTCCTCTTATTTCACAATCTATAATGGCTGCTATAGACTAGTAACGTAACTGTTTTAATGAAAGTTCTAGTCTTTCCACAGTAGGCACTTCTGTATGCAATGGTTTATATTCGGGCTTTCATAAACGCGAGACGGGCTCATGGCAGATGAAGCCAAATTGCCGGAGAGAAGTTTCCGTCTATAGTTGCATGGCAGCTGAGCCCTGCACACGAACAGTAACGATGGAGCTGTGGTATCCAGGTTCGTCCAATAAACCGAAAGCTACGCACATCTGCAAGTGAAAACTTTGGAGTCGGACGCCTATTCTTAGGGTTTCCATGCGATGCAATCAAATATTATTATTATTTCGAATGCAGTGGCATAGCCAGGATTATCCGAAGGTGGTGGTGGTGGGTGGGTTGTGGTTACCATGATTCCCAACTTCGAAAAATTCTGACAAGCAAAAAGAAGGTCGTGGTCCTGAATTCCCGAGATTCACAACACCCAGCGGAATCCTGACAAAAAGCAAACAAGGTCTCGTCAACTATTATTTTGCTTGATTAAGTGAAAGTGAATCGTGATTTACAGGGGCGTAGCCAGGATTTTGTTTTGGAAGGGTATAAATACTTTGGGTGGGTATAAATCTTAACTATAAACCACATAAACCATATAAACCACATATAACCATATGTAAATCGCATAAAAACTTTAAGATAGACTGATTTTTGGGGGTATATATACACCGATATACCCCCCGTCGCTACGCCTCTGATGATTTATATAGGCATATGAGCGCATAAACTATATTTTCACACACGCACAAATTTTTGGTCGAACAGCTAAGGGGTTTTAGCCCCCAAACTTTCGTGGCTACGCCACTGTTTGAATGTCATAATTTTCGTTGTTTTTACATTTCCAAAGGAGAGCTGCTGTTGGAAGTGCCGTATTAACATTGGCGCAACTGGCAGTGGCGGCTCCACCGGGGGGCCAGGGGGCCCGTGCCCCCCTATTGAGTGCCTGCCTCCCCCAGTGACCCCCAGTTGGGACCCTATACGTAATGCTATATACATTAAACAACAAATGGTTGGCCCCCATGATTAGAAGTTGCCACCCCAACCCCCCAACCCCACTTGGCAAATCCTAGAGCCGCCACTGGTAACTGGAGCACTTACGCCAGGCCCACTGGTTCAATTAATATTAATTTTAAATAAATAAATTATATTAAATCACGAACAATGAATATTAATAAAAACACAGAACTAATTGTGTTTCGTTTTCAACAGATATATTTACGGAAGTTTTCTATATTTTTAAATTGATGTTCATATTTTTTGGCGGAGATTTGAAACTTCGAACTTGAGGGTTGAGGGATTTTTAAAGTTTCGTTTCGTTGCGTTGTTTGCGTCAGGTCTCCGGAAAGTTAATCCGGCGGCACTGGCTGTGTTGGCAGTTGAAAAAGTTGAGAGATCGTGCACGAAATATGCGCGTTCTTGATATTTGCGCAGAATAGAAGAAAAAGTATATATTTGAAAATAATATCCCCCGGAGCAGTGCATGGGCCTACGGTAGGCCCTACGAGTGCAGTTTAGACGGCGTCGACTGAACACGATATGATAATTGATTTCGTCGTTAGAGAAAAAACCCTCAAAATGGACGAAAAGTGATTCACGAAGTTTAGAAGAGACGCACGCAGAGCGAGCAAACAGAACCTGAAGATTGCTGCTTGCTGTTGAGGCGTCAATAACTTATCTTGAAATTATTCGCTCGTCGGTCTTCAGCTGCAGCAGCTGCAGCAACTGCATGCAGCGGCGAATAGCATCTGTGATAAATAGCGGTTTTTAGAGCATCTCTTGCTGCCTCCTCAGCAGTCTAGTCTCTCTCTCTTCTGCAGCGGCGATGAACGTTCAAACGGGCGAAACGCTGGGGCTAACGGGAGCGGGCGGGACTCACTCTGGTCGACCCGGCAGGTGGATACACATCCTGACCCGTCCAGGTATTCCCGGAGCAGATGGAACTTGTCCGCTGAACCTGTTGTGAGCATCCGATAAACGCTGTACTAACGCTACTAACTAAAGAATGCAGAAAGGGAGACGAAGGGGGAGAGAGAGAGAGACAGAGAGAGACAGAGAGACAGAGAGAGACAGAGACAGAGACAGAGAGAGACAGAGAGAGAGAGAGAGAGAGAGAGAGACAGAGAGAGAGAGACAGAGAGAGAGGTGCGACGGCATTACTAGCCGGATGAATTACAAACCGAAAGAACAAGTATGCAGAAGTATTCGCAGAGTAGAAGAGATCGACTGCGAGCGACAGCAGGATAGAGGAAAAGATGGAGGAGAAAAATGCGTCTTTTAAAAAGAGGAGGGAGAAGAGAAGGAGAAAGAAAATAAGAAAGGATTATGACGATGTTCTTGACGCGATGTTGTGACTTCTCCTGATGCTGCTGGTAGATGATGATGATGATGATGATGATGATGATGATGATGATGATGACGATGATGACGACGATGATGATGATGATGATGACTATTGACTGTTCTCGCCCAAAATTGTCCTTCAGTGGGTGAGGGAAGGATTGATATACAAATTTTCGACCAGAATGGGAGTTAAACCCCCTCACCCCTTCGATCGATGAAGCATTTTAAGCCAAATTATGAAGCCATTGGTGTTGATAGGTGATAACGATGAATCTACTTGTAATCAGTAAACTGGTTTGCGACTTTCTCTTAACCTCAGAGTCAGTGTTTTATCCAGACTCCAGGCCTTTGGAAGGGAGGGGGAATTGAGGCCTTCGGGGCGGGGGAGAATCTACTTGGTTGGAGGGGAAAAGACACAGTTCAATGCAAAATGTGTGTAATTGCTGAACTTTGGGGGGGGGGGAATTTGAGATTTTTCGGGGGAAAATCTCCCCTCCTAACAGGCCTGTATAAAATACTGCTCAGAGTACACGGTGAACTCTTCTATTCACACTACGGATGGAAGACCTAAAGGCTTTCCTTGTTTACTTAGGCGTGGCTTGGACCATAATACGCAGTGGAAAGGCTAATCATCCGGCTAATCACCAGCCGGTGAAGCCAGGTCTGCTTGTCTATGCCCACGGCCTCCTATGATATTCTTATGCGAGTTTACGGACGTTATCTGGCCCTAGGTGGCGCCGAGGCCCGGCGTGATATGAGTCGTCAATAAATTATCCTTTCGCTTATTCTCACGAAATTATTAATAATACGGATGAAAACCGTTCGACCAAGATACAATTTGATACGAAAGAGGCTGTAGTAGACCTTGTAAGAATGAATATATATATATATATATATATATATATATATATATATATATATAACGTATATATATATATATATATATATATATATATATATATATATGCGTGCGTTTGTGTGTGTGTGTGTGCTTGTGTTCATGAGGATGGTGGAACAGGGAGGTCTTCTGTTATCGGCGTGACCTCTCGAAGGGTTACTAACTTTCGCTGGGGGTAATAAAAAGGGTTCCCAGAGATGTCAGTTTCAGGGGTCGTATCTTTTGACGCGTCCATTTATTGTGCGCTTTCTTCTAACCAACAATCTCCACCGCTTGTTCTTCCGCGAATCTTATTGGCCTACTTATTGTTGGAGTTTTGCTGGCAGAGATACATACTTGCACGAAAATTCGGTCCAATCTTATAGTTACGCAATCTGTTGACGCGAAGCATCTAATATTTACTTCTGTCCTCGTGTGTCTGGTTCTGTTTTCGCAGTTTTTTTAAAGATTTGTGATAGAGACCAGGGATATTTTTACACCCCTAAAACCCCAACAAACACCCCTCCCCCAATTTGAGGTCGACACCCCCCAAAAGTTGGTAATGTGACAATGGTATGCATACAAAGTGCATACTAATTAGCTCCGGACACCCACTCCCCCAATTTGAGGTCGGCACCCCCAAATTCACAATCCTAGAAATATCCCTGATAGAGACGATAACGACAAGCAGGTACCGCTGAACTTGTATTGTGGGTTAACCCCTTAACTGGGCAACTATTTGTAACTCAATGTAAAATGGACGAGTGTTACTCGGGGCACCCAGTTAAGGGGTTAATTACCAGAAAAGCTCTCTACTGATCAGCGGTTAAATTACTTTTTCAGAGGTGTCGGATCTCCTTACTTTTCCTCCGGCCACAAAATAGCTTCACACTTTTTTTAATTCATTTTAAACGAACATTTAGAGTTCGTTCAGTTCACGTTTTATTTTCTTTGCCGTGCATGCAAAGTGCTAAAGTAGACAATAAAAGATCACAACGAATAAAAAGTATGTTCCGGATCTCTTGCCAGACGTCCCGGATCGGAGATCCGGCAAGATCCGACTCTCTGCTACTAATATGAGGTTCATTGATGATGGAGAACAGCTGGAGCTCTTAAATCGATAGTGAATATTTCAAAGAGGGCAGGTGGGTACAAAGTGCATACAGGGCAGAGAAAAAAGTCAGGAAGAGATATGACCATGCATTGGGTCAACTCATGGGTTGAGTTTGGTCAGAATATAAATCACGGTTGGGTTGGGCTGTTGATCAGATCTTATGGGTTGGGTTCTAAAAATGGACCCACAGCCTCTCTCTCTCTTTCTTTCTCTCTTTCTCTCTCTCTCTCTCTCTTTCTTTCTCTGTCTCTGTCTCTGTCTGTCTCTGTCTCTCTCTCTCTCTCTCTCTCTCTCTCTCTCTCTCTCTCTCTCTCTCTCTCTCTCTGGAGTCGGGTACGAGCAGTAAATTAGTTTCGAATAAGTGAAGTGAATTTTACTGTTTTTGCAGGTAAAGTGGCTCCTTCAATAGCACCTCCGTTGAAACCGGATTTCATGATTCCAACGGGACACGAAGCCAAACTCCATTGCCGTGTCTCCGGTTTCCCGAAGCCGTATGTCACGTGGTACAAAGACGGAGAAAAACTGGACTTCAGCCAAATGCCGAGGTCGGTTCAGCTGTTGAAATCAGCGTTCGGCTTAAATCTGAGACATTTTCAACTATTTTATATGAGATCCGTTATCTCTTTTTTCCTTCCTTCCTTCCTTCCTTTCTTCCTTCCTTCCTTCTTTCCTTCCTTCCTTCCCTTCTTTTCCTCTTCCTTCTTCCTTCCTGTTCCTTCCTTCCTCCTCTCTTTCTTTCTCTTTCTTTCTTTCTTTCTTTCTTTCTCTTTCTTTCTGTCTCTCTTTCTTTCTTTCTCTCTCTTTTTCTTTCTCTCTCTCTCTCTCTCTCTCTCTCTCTCTCTGTCTGTCTCTCTCTCTCACTGTCTCTTCCTCTCTTTCTCCCTTTATCTTTCTCTTGCTTTTATCTTTCACTCTTTCTCTTGCACTCTTTCTCTCTCTCTTTCTGTGTCTCCGTCTCTCAATCGTTTTGCCTTCTTGTCTCTCTGTCTCCCTGTCCCTCTGTCTCCCACTCTCCCTGTCTCCCTCTGTTCCAGCCGGCGTCGTGAATATTGACTATGAATTGGCATCAGTTTGTCATCAAAAAGTAATTACTGTTTAATTACCTAGATTTAGTTTTCTGCTTCCAATTTGAATATCTATTCCAGGGCTGTTGTTTCACTGTTATTTATATAACATATCGATCTCAATTTCCCGACAGACAAGAACAATGCTCAGACTGCGTGGCGGATTTACCATTCAGATTACGCCTAAGTGCTCTTTTTAGCGTTCGATTTTCAAATTAATTTCCACAGTTTGAGGCCGAATCCCTGTTAGGGCATTACACTTTGTTCTTTAGTTGTACGGTGTCCTCTTGAGGTCGAAAATTTAGGGTGGTAGTCGTTCAACCTCTTGCATTTTTTTAAATACAGTATTGACCTCTGGTTCCTTTTATGTCTCATTAGACTTTAGCTCTGTCAAAATTGTAAATATTGACAAGGCTTCAATGGAAATCATTGCTATAATTAAATGTGAAGATTTTTAAAGTTTATCTCTAAAATAAAGTTTCATTATCTTCTGATGCGTCAATCGAAAGTATAGTTGAGATTTTGACAGGTTAAATTCGTTAGTTTCTGTCTAGAATGACCATGTAGGAGCGAATGACGGATACTGTGTTTAATCTAAACTACAGCTAATGCGATTCTCAATCAGTATCATAAACAGCTTTCATGTGATATATATCCTGCAGCTAAATATAATATCAAATGAAAATCTCCAGGTGTTAGAGATACTCTATCCCCGAAGAAACTTCGATTAAGGGTTATAATCATATTTCGTATGAACGGGACGTTCACAAAGTGCAGAAGCATTCTTCATATGAGAATTCTCGGAAGGGAAAGAACTTTTACTAAGATATAGAACCCGATGACACTCGGCGCAGCGTAGATGGAAAGCTAAATTCTTCTGGCTGCAAAAATCCGCCTTCTGTGAATAACAAAAAAAAAACTTTGCGATATTGAAAACTACGTTTAGAAGTTATTCCGTGTAAACATTTGCCAAACTGCATTTTATCTGTAATAAAATCTCAACACGTCTGATACGAAGAATCGAAAATGAACGCATTTTATCAATGATGATGATGATGATGATAATGACGATGATTATGATGATGATGATGATAATGATGACGATGATGATGATAACTATGATGACGATTATGATAATGATGATAATGATGGAACTGATAATAATCATGATCATGGTGATGACGATGATGATAATGATGATGATGGTGATGATGATGATGATGATAATGGTGGTGGTGATCAGGGGCGTAGCCAGGAATTTGATTTGGGAGGGTATAAATGTTGGGGGGTATAAACCTTAACTATAAACCATAAAAACTACATATAACCACATATAACTACATGTAAATCACATAAAAAACTTTAAGGTATACTGATTTGAGGGGTATATATACCAATAAAACCCCGTCGCTACGCCCCTGGTGATGGTGATGATGATGAAGTCGTTGTTGTTTTTGTTTAGATTCGAGGCTCAAACAAATTTTCTGCTGATTCGAAGTGTCCTGCTAAACGATTCTGGCTACTATTCCTGTCGCGCCTTGAACTTGGTCGGAGAATCTTGGCTAAACCTGACGCTGATAGTAACAGGTAGGAAATTTCAAATTTAAAATCTAAAACTGAATTATTTTTTCCGTGTCGTGTTGCTGCCTAAATAGAATCACGCGTGTGCAGATATTACAGACGGTATAACATTACGACATCTTACTGGGCGGGCACGGCGGAGTAGTGGTAGGGTTCTTGACACACGATCGGAGAGTAGCGGGTTCGAATCTGATCCTATCCACTGCGTGGCGACCTTGGACTGGTTGTTCACTCCTTGCTTGATCTGCACTTACGATTCTTCGCTCTTTCATTCTGCATTCTTCACTTTGTGATTGAGTGAATGACTTAACATGTGTTAACAACCACCATGTCCAGAGGCGTAGCCAAGGTGGGTTGGGGCTAAATCCCCTTGGGTGTTCGACCAAATTTTTTTAATCTTGCGTATCGATATAGTTGCTGTACGTGCTTATTTATATCTACATATGGCTAGACAATTCATTAATTAAAGAAAATAATAGTTGATGACCTTTTTATGCTTGTCAAAAGTTTCCGAAGTTAAGTTGGGAGTCGTGGACACCATAGCACCCCCTTCGGAAAATCCTGGCTACGCCACCGACCATGTCCATGTGCTGCTAATAGCAATACGACGACATTTTCTGAGTTTCCATCGCTTACTGTGATTTTGGCAACGCTAGAAAAACGCGATCCACAGTTTCAGTAAATGTGCTGGAGTGGTAGGCCGGCGGAGCGAGGTTCAAGCCCCCCGTTAGCGCCCCTAGTGTCTTTCACACAGGCAGTAATGCCTCCGAAGCCACTTTAAATCGCGCTATAAGGTTATTGCTTCACAGTTCGTTATTTAACTGGGAAAGCTTAAAATCAGCCTTGGGCATGAAGTGAACTTTTTCTTAAGACCTTAACTCTATATTGCACAATGTTAACTGCAGGTATACGTGCATGGGCGCCCGCAGAAATTTTTCCAGGAGGGGCAAACACAATGGTCGCAGTTACATCACAGAAATTTTTCCAGGAGGGGGCAACACACATGCTAACACAATGGTCACGGTGAATATTTTAGCAAGTTTTTCAAATTTCAATGTGAAATATTGGTATTTGCATTTTCCAGGGGGAGGCATGTGCCCCCTCTTGCCCCAATGTGCGGGCGCCCATGAGGTAGCATGGTGAATATAGGGTTAACCAGACAACATGGTCAGGGCCATCTTTAGAATTTTGGGCGCCCTAGGCAGATTTTCATTTTCGGTAATTTTCGCCCATTCACATCACAACATACGGAAAAAGTCTGACGAGCAAAAAGCTTCTCAGCTCCCCGAAATAACCTGACAAGCAAAAAAAACGTTATTCGCTCATAAAAATTTTTCATCCCCGTTTTATTTCGCCCCTACAAAATTTTTCGCCCCTAGGCAGTGCCTAAACTGCCTAATGGTTAAGGTGGCCCTGAACATGGTTCAATAATATACGCTAGAGTTAAAACGATGCATAGCTAAATTTGACGCTATGCCTGAAACTCGAAGGAACCTCTAACCTGAACATTGAACAGTGTGCCGCGGGACTTGGTTCGCATGTGGCATATTCACTCGAGCGTCTGTAATTCCGTTTGACTAGTACGCTGACAATCATAAAGCATTGGAACATCACAGTAGCACATAATTAGCGGAAATTTTCTGACAAATTGTCAATCGACAGTAATTGCCAGCATCAAATGGACAACGAAACACTATAGATATAGCAGACACATAGGCTAAGTAGGTAAGTAAGTAAGTAAGTAAACACACGAAATTTCTATAGCGCTGCCCGAAAGCAGCGCTATAGAAATTTCGTGTGTTTACTTACTTACTTACTTAGCCTATGTGTCTGTCTGTTCTGAATGTGTGTGTGTGTGTGTGTGTGTGTGTGTGTGTGTGTGTGTGTGTGTGGTGTTGGCTAAACGCGTGCCTGGTTGGCCGAAGCGTGTTATAAGTTTTCAACGTATACGAATCAAAGGCTTCATATTACACAATTCGTTTAGTTATATAAGTCAAATGATGTAGAGTTGCAAGTCGAGAGTTCCAGGGGGAAAGCTGGTGGTGGATTGGGAGGTGGGGTGGGAGTCTGCCGTTAGGTTTCTAGATTCTGAACCGGAAGATGTTAATAACGTCATTATTTCATGTGCGTCAGACATGACGTCATTCGTGAGAAGATAGGTTTCGAGGTTTTTGGTCAACGAACCAGGTGAAGGGCAGTGTTTGATCTAGACTCCTGGACTTCGGGCGGGGGGGGGGCGGTGACAAAGCCGGAGAGAAAACTGACAAAGCCGGGGGAATTCTTCTAGGGGCTGCTGTTAGTCCATGTAGTATGCCAACATTTCCGGGGGTAAATTTGAAATTTCCGGGGGGAGAAAAGGGCAATCCCCCCGGAAACGGCCTATAGATTAAACACTGGTGAAGGGTCATAGCAAAACGTAACACAGCAGAGGAGCTTCTGTAGCTCCATTCTGATGTCTTGCAGTAGGGGAAACTCGGCCCCAGCGCCGTCAGTCTGGCTGTTCGGCCTGCGGCGGCGGGACAGGTGGTGAATGATTCTAGCCAATGGACCATCGTCCATCTGATTAGCGCAGCTACTTTTGGCCTCCCGTCTTACCAAAAGCAGACTGTACAAATTTTCCGACCCATTAATTGATTTATTAGTATTTATTCATTTTATTATTATTGATTGATTGATTGATTGATTGATTGACTGACTGACTGATTTATTGATTTTATTTAGGCTATTTATTATCCGTCGTCGTTTATTTAATTTGATTATCATAAGGTGTATTCGGAAAACAAGGCAGAAACAGAGCATCCGAGACCGAAACATGGGCGTAAGCAGAAATTTTTCCAGGCGGGTGCAAAAGAAGGTCTTGTGACGAAAGAAATGAAAAATTTTTCCAGGCGGGTGCAAAACAAGGTTTTGTGACGAAAGAAACAAGCAATTTTACTTTTTGCATAACTGTGTAATTTTTTCCAGGGGTGCAATTGCACCCCCTTGCATCCCCCTCCGGACGCCCATGGACCGAAATTTCGGGTCGTTTCCACCGCTGCCATTCCATCCATCGTGTATAGGCCTACATCGCCAGGCACCCAGAACAACCACAACATGTGCATTCGAAAACCCGCGATAACAAGCCCAATGTCTGTCTGGCCCCCACTCGTGTTGTCCGCTTTAATCCGCCTGCGTCCGTCTAACTCGAGATAAACCGCCGTCTCCGACGAACGACCACACCCTGAGAAACTCTCGTACAGCCCGTCGGGTCCAGTAGGCCAGTATATAGTCATTGCAAATTTATGATCCGGCTCGCGCGCGCGCGCACAACGATATCCATCCGGCGAGGTGTACGATTGGTTATTGTAGCGTTGCGACCCACTTGTTGCCAACCGCCTTCGATCGAAAACAACCGAGTTGCCGGCGGCACGGATGCCGGCAACTCGGTTGTTTTCGATCGAAGGCGGTTCGGAGCTTGTTTTGACGGGCCTTTGTCGGATTGCGTCTCGTTGGCGGCGTTCGGTTTCCTCTCATGTACCCCCCGCCGCACAGGTGGACTCGCCCGTCGCAGCTCGCTCGCTCGCTCGCTCGCTCCATTGGGCTCAAACGCGTTATCTCGTGCCGCCATCGCGTTTTCTCGGGCACGGCATACTTCTCGAGCAGGTGCCACGAGCGTGATATTATTTATGACGTTTTTCTGGCTTTTGTGAACTAGCTGTTCGTTTTCTAGGTCTTTTTATCTTTCCTCTTTCGAGTAGGGGGGAAGAGGTTCTGGAAGTTTGAGAATTTACGATCATCATCATCATTTTCTTTATTTTCTGCCTGCGTAGTTAGATACGAAACATTTCCACTTTGCTCTATCTTTTGTTAATCTGCACCCTTCTACGATAGTCCTGTTCGTTGTTTCCAGATCCTCCTTGATGTTTATTCATACATCTTTTTCTTGCTCTTCCTCGTCCTGTTTCCTTCTACTTTGTATGTATGTATGTATGTATGTAGTGCTTTGCAGGCCCATCAATTCTGGACAGTTTTTGCACTCCACACGGCTTTCAAGAATATACCCGTATTTTAGAAACAAGCAGAAATCGTGTAAAGATTCAATCTTTTCAAGAATGGCAAATTGTCACACGCGCACTTTGCTGGATACAATAGAAAGTGTTAGGAAAGTGTTTAATGATGTTTATTCAAAACAAATGTTTATTGATTTCTGACAGAAGTCATCGATAACCGACACAGTTGCGTGCCGTAAATGATAATGGATTCTCTTTTAACCCCTTAACTGGGGAATAAATCTGTAACTCAATGTAAACTGGACGGCTCTGCGCCGTCGCGCCCGGTTAAGGGGTTAACGACTCTCTCTACTGCGGCTGGATTCTGAGTTCCATCGATTGATGCCTTTAGAGTGTTAGAACTGGTGCTATAGAGCTGTATAATAATAACAATTAATTATTAGTCTCCCCAAACTCTCCCAGGATCTGTTCAATAGATTTCTTCTCAGATATTCCAAACATTTCACATACGAAATAGCTACCCGAAATCTCAACACAATGTCTAAAGGTTGTGAAATGATAATTAATTATAGGTTAAGATATTTTTAGTTAAAAACATGTATCTGCTTCCATTACAAATATCGTTTGCATTATTATTATTATTATTATTATTATTATTATTATTATTATTATTATTATTATTATTATTATTACTACTACTACTACTACTACTACTACTACTACTACTACTACTACGAACATTTCTAGAGCGCAAATAATCGCAAAGCAGCAAATGCGCTAGAATAACTGTGGTGCATGTGTAGTTATTTGATCAACATTAGCGCAACAAATAAATGCGGCTTGATTTGGAAAACACTTACAAACAAAATGACTTTTCAGACAATCTTCAAAACCACTACGCCATTTGTTTCACGCTCTTGTTCACGATATCTCCCACCGTCTTCAGACTTCTCGGTTAAGTTTGGTGTTTTCTGGTCTGGGCGTGGTCCATTTGTTGGCATTATCTCATGAGCTTCAGCGGATTTGATACTAACCCATGCCGATCCTTCCTGACCTCCAGGGCGCGATTTGTAGGGGGAGGGGGATTCCCCCTCCCACTGCCCAACTGCATCCCCCTACTCCTACATCCCCCCACTACAGCCTCCCCCCACTGCTACACTTCCCCAACAATTACATCCCCCTCAAGCTCGACATATCCCCCCACTGCTCCAGGTCACAAATCGCACACTGCTGACCTCTGATTCTGACCAGGCTAGACCCGGCAGTGGAGAAAGATCTTGCGATGCCCTGCGCGCTACAGAAGCAAGTCGAAGGTTTCGTCAGCCATTTTGCAGAATTTCAACGGAGAGAAAACGACGCAGATAGAAGAAGAAGAAGAAGAAGAAGAAGAAGAAGAAGAAGAAGAAGAAGAAGAAGAAGAAGAAGAAGAAGAAGAAGAAGAAGAAGAAGAAGAAGAAGAAGAAGAAGAAGAAGAAGAAGAAGAAGAAGAAGAAGAAGAAGAAGAAGAAGAAGAAGAAGAAGAAGAAGAAGAAGAAGAAGAAGAAGAAGAAGAAGAAGAAGAAGAAGAAGAAGAAGAAGAAGAAGAAGAAGAAGAAGCACAGCACCACCAGGGAGAATCATAAGTCATAATTCGGCGCCGCCCGCGTTTGCATCTTGCAGGCGTCAATCAGCACCAAGTCTCTAGAAGACTTGGTTCTCAGCGAAACTGCGCAGCATCCGACAATATTATAGACAACGTTGTTGGGAAAATAGACTCCGTGTAGTGGCGTATCTAGGGTATGGCAAGCAGTGCAGATGCCCTGGGCGCCACTTGAAGGGGGCGCCAGAAAAACTCTGTGATCTTGCTCTCAGCGTATTGGAAGATAAGAAACTGCAGAGAAAACTGACTTTCAGCACATTTCTAGACCAGTTCGCATCAGTAAAAGCAAGAGAGGTGCATTTGTAGTTTTAATCTTACGTCGATAATATTTCATGATTTGTTGATTAAGGATTTTTTATTAACCTGCTAATTTAATTTTCCGCCGCCCTGCCACGGCGCCAAATACCCTACGCAAATATGGACATGGGTCAGTTTTTAAAAATACAATCCAGTATACATCATCATTTAGGCCCAACCCAACCCACCCACGAAAGTAATAGGGTTACTTGACCCAACCCAACTCAACCCGCCGCAACACATTACAATTTCTTAAACCATTACTTATTTCTGACCCAACCCACCAGAAACATGGAAATGTCTAACACAACTCAATCCAGCACAACCAGTGGCGTAGCCAGGGGGTTATGGGTTAAACCCCCTGGGTGTTCGGCCAATTTTTTTATATTGCGGATCAATATAGTTGTACGCGCTCATATACCTGTATAATTCCCTTCATCCTTAATCAAGCATAATAATAATAATAATAATAATAATAATAATAATAATAATAATAATAATAATAATAATAATCTTTATTCGTGACAACACAGTATCAAATAGTACAAATAGTTAACGACCTTTTTGCTTGTCAGGTTTTTCCGTGTTTGTGATCATAACTCCCCTTCGAGAAATCCTGGCTACGCCACTGAACCCAACCAGGGCGTAGCCAGGAATTTGATTTGGGAGGGTATAAATATTTTGGGTGGGTATAAATCTTAACTATAAACCATATAAACCTCTTATAATCACATGTAAATCACATAAAAAACTTTTAAGGTAGACTGATTTGGGGAATATATATATATATATATATATATATATATATATATACCGATATACCCCCGAACCCAACCCATGAGTGAACCCAACCCATGTTCATGTCTGACCCTAGGTACACCCCTGAATGAGTTGAAAATCGTTCTCTCTTAATGCTAGGACAAAGAATCGTTATATTCGACGTTCGCTGCAAAGCAAGTGAATTATTTCCGACATTCGACTTTTTCAGTTCGACCGCAGGTCAACGCGTAAGACACAATTAGACATAAAAACCCGTATCACGTATGGCGCTGTATCATCGCTGTCTTATGCACCGTACTCTGTGTATTCGTGATCGAGGTTGACTTGGTGCTCCATCTATTTTCTTCACCCACCGACACTCCCAGATATCGCTCGCTTCATTGATAAATTGAATTAATCGCGGGGACGTGGCGCGATTTAGTCTCGCCCCAAATGTTGTCTATCATCCAGATTATCCGCCCGTAATGTGATAGAATTTTTTTGAAATCACTTTTTCTTGGCCGCTGCTGAGACGAAAACTGTGGACGGTTGGTAAAGCGTGGAAAGATGCGCACACACACAGAGGCGTTAACTCTCTCACCCCTATTGGTCTTGGGCGTCCGTTCCATAAACCCTGGCCTCCTGGGGGAAATTATGGGGATGCTTGGCGCATTTCTTACATTGTTCTGAAGCACCTGCCCATATGTCACACAATTCAGCAACGAACAATGGTTTGCTGTTTTAGCAGAAGAGCATTGGACAACTCTGGAATTTTAGAGTGTCCAATAGCATCGACCCTATCGTCGCCAGGGAGGCGTTATATTCTTTCACTGAATTCTGTTCCCAGAGCGTCACATTCTTTCTGAAGGAACATACCAAACAATGCCCCTATTCAGGCGTGCCCCCGCCTCCCGATTTCCCGCTAGTCATTCTTTCCCGAGATATCCCTTCAGGGCAAAATGGGTTTATGGGCGACACCTGCTATTAGTATCATCGTTACTTGTTTGCTGGTATGCTTACAGTGGCGTAGCACGGGGAGGGGGTTTGGGGGTTAGGACGGTTAGGTTTTGGACGGCGCGAAAAAAATATGTTATGTACGTATTCCCAGGCAATTTTTATTTTTTGAGGCGATTTTGGGGTGAAAACCTCTCCTTGGTGGTTATCGATGACCTTTTTCAAAACCTCCCTTCCGAAATCCTGGCTCTGCTTCACGACAATTCAATCACTTCAGATGCTGAAAGGGCATTTCAAATATGCATGTATACAATAAGCCACCAGAAATAAGAAATACAAAAAGTTATTTGAATCCATTGTAAGTTTAGACACCTGACGAAATCAAATATGCATGTATACAATAAGCTACAAGAAATAAGATTGTTCCGAAGATCAGAGTTTCCAGCAACTTATTGGGCGACCAGTACCACTTCTGGTCGAAAGCGGGTTTTCTGGCTATATATATATATATATATATATATATATATATATATATATATATATATATATATATATATACCATATAATATATATATATATATGTATATATATATAATACATATATATTATAATGTAATATGATTTGATATAATATAATATAATATAATTCGTGGCCGCTTTGGCGCAGACGGGATGTCACTATTCCGGCGAAATTTAGATATTTATTATTATTTACGCTGGATAAATTATGCCTGCCAACGAACTGAGTTTACTTCCAAGCATAGAATATCCTCCTTAGTGGTTTGAGCGCAGGGCGCGATTTGTAGGGGAAGGGGAATTCCCTCGCCCAACTGCACCCCTACTGCTGCATCTTCCAACAACTCATTCCCAAGCTCGACATATCCTCCCCCCACTGCTCCAGGTCACAAATCGCCACCTGTTTGAGCGTACGCTGAAGGAATATGATGCTGAAAGCCTTATCGACGTACGGTATGTGACCGCATCTACAGGCATTTGGGTCGGCTGAGACCGTCAATTTAATTGCTTCTGTGACAAGACGACACAAAAGCGGTAATTTGCTTCATTGTTCTCTAGCGAGTGTGGTATGGTATGCAAGTGGGAGGTCTGTCTCCTATTGGATGGCGTGCCTTTATTATTGACACATCCAATTGTCCAATGATTGCTTGTTGTCCTTCAGCGAACAATGAATGGTCTATGTCCTCCAGAAGCAATGGATAACTCAAAAAGGACTTCTCGGGTTTATGGAACGCTAGCGGAAGCCGGTTTTGCGGCTTTACGGGTCCACAGGGTTAATAGACATTATTGTCTTTCTGGAATCATTTCAACTTGGTAGTAGCGAGGGATATATTTATTGGCCGCTCCCAAAACTCAAACAGCAAACCATTTTTGACGAATTGTATGGCTATAAATATTTGGCGTAACCACGGGGCGGCCCCCTTTGCGAACACAGTTGAACATCGCATAACCATTCGAGTTGACGCCAAGACCTAGCAGGCAATCGGTCGATGACCTACTTACCTGGAAGCTGATTGGTTGAACGGCAACGATTTCCGGCTGAATTATTCGCTAGAATGTGCAAACGCATTCGCAACGACTACACGTCACTTAATCTTCACTTGACGTCAGGGGTTAAATTGAACCGGATCTTACGGGATCTCTGTGATCCGGGACGTCTGAAAAGAGATCCGGAACGTCTGGCATCAGGTCCGGAACGTACTTTTTATTCGTTGTGATCTTTTATTGTCTACTTTAGCACTTTGCATGCACGGGAAAGAAAAGAAAACGCGAACTGTGCTCTAAATGTTCGTTTAAAACTAATTTTAAAAAAGTTGTCAAAAAATTTTGTGGCCGAAGGAAAAAATAAGGAGATCCGGCACCTCTGAAAAAGTAATTTAACCACTGCTTAACGTATAACCTAGCGTAGCATAACCTAGAAACCCCATCACCTAACTGCCTGCAAGGAGATTATTATTATTTCGATCGATCTACACTAGAACTTCCTTATAACGTATTTAGTATGTCTGCAAATTTTAGTACGTTATATTCGAGGCTTGTTATAGCCAATATTATCCAATACGATAGCGCAGCGGTTCTCAACCTTTATAGTGCTGCGACCCTTTTAATCCAATTCCCTATTATGTGGCGATCCCCCAACGGTAAAATTATTTTCGTTCACAATGTAAGCTGCTAAAAATAATAATGCTACGACAATCAAAATGTTCGAAATCGTTATTATTTAATTGTCTCCATGTCTATCCTCTAATGACAATTATAGTGAAACAACTAGTACGTCGTAACTACTAACTACCACTGAGGAAATTTTGTACAATAACAAGAAAAGAGACAACCCAATATTTCTGATGGTCTCAGGCGACCTCTGGCAAATCGTCATTCGACCTCCCTGGGGGTCGCGACCCACAGGTTGAGAACCGCTGCGATAGCGTATCACACGGGACCGTATGGTACATTGCAGTTCTTTATAACCGAATACACGTTATAATCGTCGTTAACCCCTTAACTGGGGATCCCGGATATATCCGTCCATTTTACATTGAGTTACAGTTAAATACACGGTTAAGGGGTTAACGGATTCCATTATGACGAAGTCCTGTTTTATTTTCTAGACTAAGTTCTCGACTTATTTCATTTCTTTGCCGAATTATTTATCTACGGGATTCGATGTCGGGCCTTTTGTTGTTGCACCGGAGTGTTGCCGCCGTAGAAAACGGATTCGTGTCGATGTTTCCTTTGGACCGCCGATTACATTATTATATATTATCCGTCCTTATTTTCTATCCACACACTTAACCAGCACGAACCCGTTTGTTTGGACAATCGGTTCGCGGGAACGCTATCCATCAGACGGGTCCTTATAATGATCAGCGGGAAGTCGTCTGCCGATTCGATCACGTGACCACAGGGACTTCCGGTCCGTTTTCGTTCTTATTATCGCCGTTCAGAGTGAAGATTAAGAAGAGAGGAAAGGGGCGGAAGAGGCGGAAGAAGGACGACTCTGCTGCCTCCATCTGGTGGTCGTGTAATAACAGACGCCCTTATACCTTGCAGGTGTCTTAAGAAGAACGTTTAATTAAGTTGACCCTGGGTTTGAGGTGCGCGCGTGTGTGTGTGTGTGTGTGTGTGTGTGTGTGGCGTCTCGTGCAGTGCTGTTGCACTTCGAAGTGCAGCGGTTCAGAGGAGGAGTGCAGGAGGAGGAAGAGAAAGAGGAGGAGGAAGAGGAGTGCAGGAGGAGGAGGAGGATAAGGAAGTGGAGGAGGAGGAGGAGGAGGGAGGAGGAGGAGGAGGAGGAAGAGGAAGAGGAGTGCAGGTGAAGGCGGCAGACAGAGTGAACCACATCTTCTCGGGAGTTTTTGAGAGGAAAGAAGAGAGACGAAGAATTAACGAAGAGAAAAGAAGAAGAAAAGAAGGAACATTGGATCTGTCGAGAGTTTTTCTGAAAGCCGTCATTCCTCCCCCTTCCTTCAGTTCCGTCAATCCTTCGCTCCCTCCTTCGTCTGAGTCATTTCTTCCCTCTTTCCTTCAGATCGGTCATTCCTTCTCTCCTTCTTTCTTTCCTTCAGCTTCGTCACTGCTTCCCTCCTTTCTTCAGAAAGTACTTCTTACTTACCTGCCTCTATTCTTCTTCCTTCAGCACCGTCGCTCACTCACTCCTTCCCTCCTTCCTCTCGATCTCCGGCCGTGTTCCGGAGTAAAGGACTTCTCACTCAGGGTAAAGTATTGATTGGTTAACGACTCTCGGAAGGTTTCGCGGAAGAAGAGCCCTTCAAGTGGGCATCGGTTGTTGTTCCCGGACACCCACAGACCGACCGCTCCGAGCGCCTTCGGTAATCTCCGGTGCAGTTAGTGAAAGTGTGAGCGGCGTGATAACTTTGACAGCGGTCTTCACAGTCGGAACACTGTTTAGCTTCGTATATATTAAAGTCTCAGTGCTAAAGACCTCTTGAGTGTAACATTAAACCGACTTGACTGTAGGCTTATATAGTGATGTTTTGAACCTCAATCAGGTTTTATGGTGCAGGCTAGTACAATGGTAATGACCGGTAATTGCGAATTTTAACAGATGAATTTCTTTGAACGCCTTATACGACTAAATCGCGTTCGTAAGAGGATCATAAGGTCAAAAGATTTATGGAATTTGCTCATTTTTATTATGGTGAAGACAAACTCTAAAGCTATAAGTGTTTCATTAAACAGTTAATGTATTACGCCCACGAAAACGTGCATAAGATCAACGGGCGTAGCCAGGAATTTAATTTGTGGGTATAAATTTGTGGGTATATATTGTATATATTATATAATATTTTTTATATATCACATATATTATATAGGGCATTATAGGCTTATATTGTATATTATATAAGTTATATATATTGTGTATATATTTGTTATATATACTGTATTTTATTTATAATTTTATATATATACTGATTTTTATGGGGTATATATACTGATTTGCCCCTCTCCCGTCGCTACGTTCCTGGTAAGATCTAACTTTGCACAACATCTATTCCAGGGGTGGCCAACCTTGTGCTACAAGCGGACCATTATAAATTTTGATCTGTACGCGGAGGGCCGCATTTTTTGGTGCCCCTTTGAACATCATTGCTTTCAACAGTAGTACAGTCACCGAAGTCACGTACTGGTATAGTAACTGGTAACAGTTACAATTAAACAGCAGTAATTTACTATTTTACTATAAATTAAGCACAGGAACTAAAAGTCTTGCTCATGACTCAATGTTTTAAGCATAGATAGGACCAATAAAGTTTATCTGGAAAAATGTCTGAAGGCCGCCAAACAGCTGCTATCTGCAGCCGCCGGTTGGCCATCCCTGATCTATTCAGTTAAACAGTGTGTGGAGTTTGTAGGGTGGCAAGACGGGTAATTATCTGGCGTTTAGTGACTTCACCAGTGGCGTAGCCAAGGGTGATTTATTTGGGGGCTAAAACCCTTCTTGGGCGCCGACGAAAATAATTTTTTTATGTGTTTCCATGCATTTTAAATTTTCGGACGCGGTTTTGAGGGTCAAACCCTCTTGGGGCTGCTGACCAGAAGTGCGCCATAGGCGTGACGAAGTTTTTTGCTTTTCAGCATCTGAAAGCAACTGAAAGGAAACATTTTAGAGGGAAAGACATAGGATAGATACATAGGATGACCTTTCCTTTTTTCTTGTCAAAATTTTTCGAAAGTTGGTTACGGTCAAAAGTCAAAACCAAACCCCCAATTCCGGAAATCCTGGCTACGCTACTGGACTTCACCTTACCCGGCTTACAGATGCTCTCTCTCTTTCTTTCTCTCTCTCTCTTTCTCACTCACACACGCTCACACATACACAAACAAACACACACACACACACACTCTCTCTCACTCTCTCTCTTTTGCTCTCTCGTTCTCTGTATATATGTATGTATATGTATATATGTGTGTGCACAGTATGTATATATATATATATATATATATATATATATATATATTTGCCATCGGTAGTTACTAAGTAAGTAAGTAGACCTAAGTAAGTAAAATCTCGTGATAATATAATATAATATAATATAACAAGGTTTAAAGTGGTTCAGTAGGGACTGCCCTGTGTGAGAACCACTGTATAGCTGAAGGTCATCAGGCATTATTTTTAAATAACTAATATATAGGTGCTTAGACTGCGTACACTATAGTGATCGCAATGAAAAAAGTTATTTTTGGTCGCCAAGGGGGCCTAACCCTCTAAACCCCTAAACTCCTCCATTCCCTATCATTTTTTTAGAACATGATTATAAATCCATCTGTTTGACTTGGCTCATACAGCATAGACTGTCACGGTGTCACATGGTCAGTGGCGTAGCCAGGATTTTCAGAAAGGTGGCTTATGGTTACCATATTCCCAACTTCGAAGTTTCACGCTTTCAATGATTTATTTAACTATATACATTATATGCATAACTATTTTTATATAAGCCTATAACTTATTTAACATAATGAAACAATAAAAAGTTCTTCTCGTACTGGTCTGATTCACCCCTCCCCCTCACTGACCTTGCTCTCAAATACACACTCTTATGCACAGTTGAATGATTCGTTTGTCGAATAGCCGCTGAAGAAATTAACACACTATGCAAGAGATAGACAAAACATAGCTCAATCTTGTCTCTAACAGTGCAGTTTAATGTTTTGAAAGAAGACGCAGAAGTAGATTGCTTTTTCACAAGCTATTTATTTATTCATCCCGTCTCTTTATCGTGTTCATTTTATCTCATCTAATGAGTTTGTTTAGAGACGCACCCTCCCTACGGATGAGTTACCGTTGATAGGATGGGACCGGTCGGATGTGGCTAGTACTCGGTACTTACCTGGTACTTGTTTATTTGGTGGCTGTTGGCAGCGGACTTGTAATTCAATTTTTCTCTCGATCTGTCGTCATGGTAACCGCCACTTTGTTTAGGCGGGTCGCGAAGACGTCATTTATCGGCATCCGCGAATGTTGCGATTGGGGGAGGGGAACGGGGTGGGGGGGGCGAAGAGGGGAGAGAAGGGGCACCTCTGCCAACGCCACGGGCATCTAAATATCAAGTGCTCCACTGAATTTACAAAAACCTTTTCTACTCGCTTGAAAAAACAGTCTAATGTAATCTAATCTAATCCGCTCTTAAACTTCTATGGCGCCACTTCGTAATGCACAGGAGTATCAGCCGATGGCACGCCAAATGAAAATCATTCAAGATCCAGGTCAAATCCAGGGTATACGGCCTGACAACCAGGTGTTGTGGCGTAGCCAAGGGGAAGTTTGGGGGTTAAACCCCATTAGGTTGTTCGCAGTATAGGGAATGGAGGGGTTTAGGGGTTCGGGGGGTTAAGCCCCCTTGGCGGCCAAGAATAACTTTTTTCATTGCGATCACTATATAGTGTAAGCGTTCATACACCTATATATTAGTTATTAAAAATAATGCCTGGTGGCGAGGACTTTTTGTGTTGCTGCAATCAGTCTTTTCTTGGGTTGCTGGACGAGCTACGCCACTGACCAGGTGACAATCTGGAGATGGATTTTTAAGCGTGTTCTAAAAAAAACTGTAATGAATTTCCAGCGCCTTCCTCTTGCGTTATGAACTGCATGCTATTATTGACTATTGTATACCATATTGCTTCTGGCGCTCAAAACGTTTACAGATTTTCTGATTTACCTCTAAGAAAGTACAATGCAGGTATTTGCGTTGGAAAGTGTATTTCCATTAAGTCTACGACATCCATTGGATGTAGATCCAGCAACAGAATTTAGGAAATAATTAACCTAAGTTCATCCACAAATTTACAATTTTAAAATATAGACCTAGTTTGAAACAACGCTCTTCTGAATCTCGAACTTCTCGAAAACATATTAGTTTAGAAAAGTTAATTTTTCTGTTTAAAATCAAAGCAACGCACCTCACAGCTTTTGTACTTCGTGTAGATGGGTCGGGCGGGGAGGGGGAGGGAGCTGAAAAAGAACACAGTCTTCAGAAGTAAGGGTCCTTGTCCGTTGTGTTTTCTGCTCTGTCTGGTTGCTAAGACCAGATTTCATATATGCATCGGAGGATAGGTGCTGATGATGATTTCTTTTTGTAGAAGACGATGAAGAAGAATACGATTTAGATTTGACCAACTCGACAAATGAGGATGGAGAAATAGCAGGTAATAATTCATACTAGCTTCATATAATAATTGTTTTACATTCTGTTTTAAATAATATCTGATTCAGACATTCGGTCAGGGTCCAGTGGTTGATTTCAACTTAAAGCCTCTGTCCTGAAGCAGCAAACAGAATAGGGACCCATTACTACAAGTAAGTAAGTAAATAAAAAATCTCGTAAACTTATACAGCGCCCCAGAAAGCAGTACAGCAGTAGCTGCTTATTCTTATGCGCTTAATCTTTCTTGAAATAGCTATAGACGAGGTGGTTTGTCGGCCGGGCAAAGGCAAGTGCTATGTATGAGAAGTCTTAAGCAAATCTTGGCTGATTAATGTCTAGGTAGGGCCTATAATATGGATTGTTCTACAAGTTCTGCTACAGGTTGACTACTATAAGTGTTATAGATGAGATGAGATGCTCCTGTGCATTATGAAAGTGGCGCTATAGAAGTTTTTAAGATTAGATTAGATGAGTAGACATGCGTAAGTCTTGGTTGATTAATGTCCGCCCTAACATCGACTGGCACTGTTCGTCTCGTGCTGAGCTCGTGAGTCGAAGTAGTATACAACTGGGCTTTCTTTAATCTCTACATCTCTTTTCAACTGCAATGGTCTGCTGCATTTTGGATCGGGCTTAACCGGCACACACTCGGATATTAAGTCAATTTTTGTCCAGCAACAAAATCCTTCGTTCTATCATCTAGAGTTACATGTATATTACGTCTCTTTCTGTCGTTTTAAGTCTTCCTTGCTGATTTCACACTCCCACCCTTCACTGATCACAAACCTTCGGTTATAACTATATTTCAACGGTTGATTAAGCGCCTGGGAATAAGCAGCCGCTACGGCACCTGTCTCATGAAAGCGCTATAGAAATTAACGAGAATTTACTTACTTACTTAGTTCTACAAGTTCTGCTACGAGTTAGCTACTATAAGTGCTGTAGATGAGTAGTCTTGAGTTAAGTCTTTGCTGGTTAATGTTTACCGGTAAGTATTGTAGACGGATGCCTGCTCGAGATCCGCAGCTTAAGACTTATGGTCTTAAATGATACACATTGTTTCAAAAAAGGCATTTTACCGATGATCTCTTCGAAGTTGATGTTTAAATTTGAAAATACGTAAGAGAGCAAAACGGTTTCTGACGAAATATGTGTCATTTGTTTAGGCGCATTTGTTTAAACCAGTGGTTCTCATTCTTTTTTGGTCGACGTACCCTTTCAGACACTTTTCGAAAATCCGTGTACCCCCCCCCCCATTTTCAAAGTAAATTTGACCCTTTCGCTCATTCACTGCGTAGTATATAAGTTATAATAAGCTTACCTCGTGAATAAATTGAAATAATAGTGAGTGGTGTCCCATCCCGAACGCTGTAGATAAAATCGAGACAGACAATATTGACTTTTCTAGTAGGATTTTAAGCAATGAAAATGGAGGGGGAACAAAAATGTGGGTTTCGTCATAGAATTTGTTCAATACACTGACATTTTGCATAGCTATACGCCTACTGTTCAATAGGCCTACACTGTACTCCTTTCATTGGCTCCTGTCGCACATCGAATCGATATTACAATTTTTGCCGTTGTCCATAAAACCTGTGATACAAGACACGGCTTATCCCTCGATCATCAAGCAAATTAAAACGTTGTCAATTCTCAAAAAAACACCCTGACAAGCAAAAAAAACCTTATTGCCACCGGATCTGGGCCTCTGAAAACCCCATGGGCCCCGGTACAATGTACCGGCTGCACCCCACCTCTCCTCAGGCCTGGACGTGTTAGAAGAGTCCAAAAGCCTATATCTGGTCATTGCCATTGGAGGAAAATCAAATTAACTCGCAATTTCATAGAACTTTTGTAAATAGGCCTGTTGTGAAATTTCTAACCATCGGAAATCAATGCATGCGAATTCCGCTGCCATTAGCGTACCCCTTGAAAAGTCCATTGTGTGCCCCTGGGGGTACGCGTACCACCGTTTGGGAGCCACTGGTTTAAACCAATGTTTTCTGGGCTGCGGGGTGGGTTTGCTGCGTGTATGAATGCGTGTGTGGGTGTGTATGCGTCAGTGTACTTACTGCGCATGCACGAGAACTTCTGCGCTATCCTTAGAATTAATTCTCGGAATGCTTGGCTGTCCCGAGAACCAGGTTCGAAGGACAATAGCTTTGCAGTGCATACGCAGGCCCTCCGAGAGGGGGGGCAGGGGGGGGCAACTGCACAGGGGCCCGGCGGTCTGGAGGGGGCCCGGGCCGATGCCGGGCCGATGATGAATATGTATAATTAACAATAAAACGAATAATAACACTAAAGAACACAGTTCAGCAGAGGCTGAGCACAAAGGGGCCTGGGACACAGTGCTAAATGGCCGACAAAAAAAAAAAAAAAAAAAAAAAAAAAAAAAAGGTCGTCAACACTTAAAATAATAAAACACCTTATAAAAACGGCTGACAAGCAAAAAAAAAAAAAAAAAGGTCGCCAAGAAATTATGACGAAATGATGAAAAGGGCCCGTCGGCCATTCTGCACAGGGGCCCGAATTTCTCTCGGAGGGCCTGTGCATACGACTACATCTCTGCCTAGCTCTGATAATAATAATAATAATAATAATAATAATAATAATAATAATAATAATAATAATAATAATAATAATAATAATAATAATAATAATAATAATAATAATAATAGAAACACAGACTTAAAGTGGTTCAGGAGGGTTTGCCCGGGGTGAGAACCACTGTTGTACCCTTCCAATCTAGTATCCTATAGTAGACCTACTGAAGTTTGTTTTGAAATCATTCACACTCGTAGCCATTACTATCTTCTCGTCCAATTCATTCCATCTGTCCACGACTCTTGCACTAAACAAGTGCTGTTTGTGTTTCCCAAACCGTTTATTAAACAGTTTCATGTTGTGTTCTCTGGTTCCATCATACTGACGCATTGTAAAAGAAAAACGTTCTCTTATCGAGACTGCCGCTTCTAAACTCTCGTATCCAGATGCGGCTGTCTACTGTAGCACTAGTCCTTGCCTTGTCCAATTTCAAACAAGGTATCAATTTTATAATATTTATGTGGTCTATAAAACCTGTAATAGAAGAAACCAGCTCTCTTAAGCGCCATTTTATCTCTCGATTGATTTTTTAGACATTTGACAGAGAATAGATTTCTGAAAGACTTTGTATAGTGTCGTTTCAAATGGCTCATTATTTTTGTGGCATTTCGAAAGCTCTAGAAAAAAATTGAGACAGAATATATTGACAATTCTAGTTACGGTTTGACACAACAAAGATGGGGACACAAGAATATGTGGTTTTAATTCGTTTCATCACTCTTCTGAATTTTTGCATATCTATAGCCTACCAGGGGCGGCGCTAGGGGGTCTCGGGCCTGCCAGTGTCGGGCAGGGACGCCCGAGCAAATCGTGCAAATCTGCAGAGGAATTATGATTTGGGGTGGGTTGATGGGGAGGGGTAGTCTGAACCTGGTCCTGGTTGTGTAGATTACATTAGACCCACCCAGCCGACAAAACCCAGCGCCGCCCCTGCAGATGCCGTTAGGGGTTAGACCTAAGTATTGTTGGCCAATATACGTCGTCAAATCCGACGGTTTAAGAAATCATCCTTTAACCCCTTAACTGGGAATCCCGGATATATCCGTCCATTTTACATTGAGTTACAGTTAAATACATGGTTAAGGGGTTAAAATTGCTTATTATGACGTTGATGGGCCATCTACGTTTCATTACCGGTATCGTTATCATCGGTAAGACGGAGCAACAGAGGAGGGCGATGAATTTCTTCATCGTTGCATTCGATCGACGGTTACCTTGCAGCGTCACGACGATACATCAGGTGAGATACACCTGAAGATACCGTTACCTCGTGGCTAGGTAGCACTCTCCGACTCTATATGGACACTGGATACGACGGCAAGAAATGTGGATCCCCGAGGGTCGGGGTGCAGATGTTTGCACTCGAATGAGATTGTGCCCTCCACCCTCGGCAGTCAGTCGAGAAGACGAGGCAGAACAAGTGAACGCCATCTGCCATAAGTAAATTAAGGTAAATCTGTTGGGTGGGGGGAGAGGGGAAGGAAATCAGGAATCGAGTCGGATATCGTTCGGGTTATAGACGATGAACTGGGCCGTTTGAACGGGGTCAAGGTGAAGGTCGACTTGCAAAACGAGATGTGTCAAGGTCGCCGAACAGAACCGAGAAGAAGCGGGGTTTAGTGAACTGTGATTCGTGAATGCTACAACAGTGGTTTTCACACAGGCTTACTTAGCCTCCTAAACCACTGCGGATTTTATTATGTGATTTTTTTCATGTTGTTTTATTATTATTATTATTAGTAGCAGTAGCAGTAATAATAATAATAATAATAATACCAATAATAATAATAATAATAGTAATAGTAGTAGTAGTAATAGTAGTAATAGTAATAGTAGTAATCCATTAGTTGTAGTATCAGTGTAGTAGTTGTATTATTATTATTATTATTTTTATTATTATTATTAGTAGTAGTAGTAGTTGTTGTTTTAGTAGTAGTAGTAGTAGTAGTAATAGTAGTAATCCATTAGTTGTTGTAGTAGTAGTAGTAGTAGTAGTAATAGTAGTAGTAGTAATCCATTAGTTGTAGTAGTAGTAGTAGTAGTAGTAGTAGTAGTAGTAGTAGTAGTAGTAGCAGTAGTAGTAGTAGTAGTAGTAGTAGTAGTAGTAGTAGGACTTGGTCTTTGACAACTGACGAGACAACAGCGTACGTAGTCGAGGTATTCGAAACGCAAGCTTTTCGCTCGATTAGAGAACGTCGATAGCGACGATTCTCGCGAAAACAGTGAATTCCCAAATGGACGAAGCGAGTTCAGATTATATTGGAAGCGGTCTCATTATGGGCATGAAAGCCTAACAGGAAAGGGAGAGGAGTGAGGGAGGGTGTTGATTTCAACAGAGGCGCCGAGTAAGGAAAAACGATAGAAAAATTCTTCAAGCTGGAAAAGTGTACGGAGTTCAGGAGTGCGCCTATTTATCGCATACAGTCATACAATTGCTCTTGCTAATAAGGATAACAACAACAACAATAACAATAATAATGATGATAAAAATAATAAATAATAATACTAGGCTTAATAATAATGATGATAATGATGATGCTAATGATAATAATTAAAACAACAACAACAATGATACTAAATAATAATAATAATAATAATAATAATAATAATAATAATAATAATAATAATAATAATAATAATAATAATGATAATGATAATGATAATAATAATGATAATAATAATGATACTGATAATATAATAATAATGATAATAATGGCAATTAATTGGATGTAAGTGGTTTAGTAGGATTTCTCCTGTGCTGAGACTTGGTGTAGCAATTGCAGGACTGATGCCGCTGTGCTGTTCTGTTGCAGAGGGACCTCCGAGGTGGAAGGACCCAGCAAGCATGCGCAAGTATATTCCGTTACCAGCCTTGCAGAAAGCCGATTTGAAGTGTCTGGCTATCGGCAATCCTGAACCTCACGACACGTGGCTTAAAAACGGACACCCATTCGAAAGCCGTGAAAATGGACTGGTATATACCTCGTTAATACCTCCTGATCGTTCATTCATTCTTTATTCCTTTTCTTTTCTCTTCTGTCGCTCTCTATGCTCACTTCCTTTTCATGCGTACATTCGTATCCAAACTTTTAGGTCCCCAATGAGCACTGATTTGCAGAAATCTCTATAAAATGCTTCTGCAGTAGAACTTCGTTAAGACGAACTCAGTGAGGTCCGTAACGTTTAGTACGTTATATCCGAGACACAGTAAACGGATTCAAAGGCTATCTCGGAAAACTAGGTTATTGAATTTGGAGAGTTATTACAGTGGTTTTCACGCAGGCTTACTTAACCTCCTAAACCATTTCAAATCACATTATTATTATTATTATTATTATTATTATTATTATTATTATTATTATTATTATTATTATTATTATTATTATTATTATTATTATTATTATTATTATTTCTAATACCATCCAAAACGGTGGCGCATCTCACGGTACCGTACAATACGGTGCTTTATGACCGAACCTGCGCTATAACCCAGTTCGTTATAACGAAGTTCTACCGTAATTTGTGAAGGAACCAATATTTCTGTACGTCAAAAGTTGGCTCAGGCTGGTATGCAGACTAATTTATCGCCTTTCGATTCGGAGTTAATCTTAGCCGACATCAGACAAGCGCCGAATCGAATGATTCATTGTTAACACATTCCACTCACTTTACGCCGATCTGTTTAATTTTATTTTTTTGTCCGCCAGGCAACAAACGCCAGCTGCAGCTTTTGTGGAAATTTAGGCGAACGAGACTAACACGTCTCTGGAATGTTCTCGTAAGAATCGAGAATAATGGGAAAAGGTTCTTCTGAATGAAGACAAGATTAAGCAGGACAGACGCCTCTATCACACAGATAATTCTATCGAGTAGTGGCGTAGCCACAGCGGGGGCACGCCCCCCCTATTCGGACTGGGACCGGTAGTAAGATTTGTGCTGAACCGTTGAGCTGTTTAGGGGGTGGGGTATTATCAGATTCAATTTTTGATTTTTTTGAGCAATTACACAGACTATACATGTAATTGTCAAAGCTTATCGAAAATATCGCCCCTCCCCTAATAGAGAAAATCTTTTCATGGAATTTGTGCGAATCTCACAACTATAGTCTGGATCCGAGTAGGGGGTCGACCCCCACTCCGTGACTACGCTGATGCTAATAATAATCAATGGTGAGCCATCGTTCCAGAATGGGGAGCACCATCGAGACAAACAAACGCTTCCCCTTTAGCCCGACTGCCCTCCTTTGGGAGTGTCGTGACCTCCCTAAAAGATACTTTCGTGACCTCCCTAAGAGGGAGGCTTTGGGGTCTAACACCAGGTGCATCATAAGCTCTAGAATGGTAGATTATCAGAGTTAAACCGTGCTTCTGGTGCATACTTTAAGGACTACTTGTGATTTATGTACAGAGCGGTCAGAGGATGTAATACAACTGAGCATATGAATTCTGTGGAAAACCCTCCTCAGTTTTATCGGTTTTACTCAAGATTCCACGACCGACCGTTCCCAGCTCGAATAGTGGAGGGGGACGACCATTTTCCCTTACTTCCCGTGTCGAACGCTGCCAACAGTTCTTAAAACCGATGCCTCGCAGATTTTAAATTCTGGCGACGTTCCAGACATTTTCCCAGGCACAGCTTATAATATTATCGTCGGATGTCATTCTTAATTAAAATAGCATCGGCTGCATTCTATAACTCTAATTGGCAACATTGTTATCAGTAGGATATATCGGTAACGAGATAACACTAAACGCCTACAAAGGTCAGACTGTGTTATCTCTTTCTCTGTCGATCTCAGTCGCTGGAAATGATCCTAATTTGATGCACCATTTTAAATGGTTTAAGGACTCGCTGGGTTTCGTGTTATAGCTTTCGGGTGAAGTGATTTTTGTAGCGCTTAGCTAAATTCTAACACTGATACACCAAACATGGACATAAATCTATTTCAAAAACCCAACCCAACCCATCGAGTTTCAGACCCAACCCAATCCATGAAAGCACTACTCGACCCAACCCAACCCACCGTAATACGTTACAATTTCTTGTCACGACTTGTTTTCTTGCCGAACCCAACCCACCAAAAACGTGGAGATTTGTAACTCAACCCAACCCAATCCATGGGTGGACCCAACCCATTTCCGTGCCTGTGATACAGTATGTGTGTTTTTTGTAGACGCTGATTCGTAAATTACATCGATTGCGAATCCCGGGCGTTGTCAACAGCGATTCTGGTAACTACACGTGCATCATCTCGAATATTCACGGCAACATCAGCTACAACATAGCACTACAAGTATTTGGTAAATGGCAAATTGATTTTGCTCGCTCGCTCACTCACTCACTCACTCATTTACTCAGTCGCTCACTCGATGCTTCAGTACATCAATCAAAAATACCTCATCAATATTTCAATCAATAAACTCCGGTATAACAATCAATACATTAATCGAGACATTGCTCAATCAATCGCTAAAGCAAGCTAACAAGCAGTTGAGCAATCAATCAAGCATCAACGCGACAATAACAGCTACAGTAACCGCAAAAGCAACACCTACTACTTCTACTGCTACTACTACTGCACTACTACTGCTACTATAAACACTGTACTACCTTTGCTGCTGCTGATATGACTGACTACTGCTATACCAACAAAACTACTACTAGGGCCTACTACTACTACTACTTCATTCCATGGACGCCCAAACATTGGGGGCAAGAGAGGGCACTTGTCCTTGGAAAAGGCAAATCTATTTTGTAATTAATTATATTTTGGGTTTTAGCCAATATTTTCACACTGAAACACTACTTTGTCAGAATCGTCACAGTATAACAGTACCTGATTTTGTTTCGATTTTACCTGGCATTCTGACAATCTTTTAAAATAGTCTATTGTCATCCCTCCCCGGAAAAAAATTCTGTGGTGCCCATGTTTCACTCGAAATAATGTTTTCGTCTATAGGCAGTGGCGGCATCACATGGGGGCCCGGAGTGGCCCGTGTCCCCTTATTGAATGCCTGGTCCCCCAGTGCCCCCTAGTTGGGACCCTATACTTACTACTACATGCCTATCAACAAATGGTTGGCCCATCATCCACATACTCAGTGTTTTATACAGGCCTGTTAAGGAGGGGAGACAATATCCCCCCCAAAACATCAAAATTCCCCCACCCCGAAATCGCAGCGCTAAAAAATTTGCATTGAACTGTGTCTCTTCCCCTCCAGCCAAGTCAATTTTCCCTCTCCCCCAAAGGCCTGGAGTCTGGATAAAACACTGCCAATGCTTAGAAGTTGCCACCCCAACGTCCCCCCCACTTGCCAAATCCTGGAGCCGCCACTGCCCATAGGAAGAACCGAATGAAACGCTGATGAGCTGTTCGATTCGGATGCCTTGTTTGGTTGAATTCTATTATTATATTTTTATATTAATTTTATTAATTTATTTATTAATTCGGTTGTATTGTTTCGTTGCCAAGCGCGCTATCCACACCCTCCCTTCATACTGGAGGCGCCGAAGAACCAGACCGTCAAGGTCGGCGGAACGGCCAAGTTTACCTGCAGAACCTTCAGCGACGCGGTGCCGCACATCCAGTGGATCAAACACATCCAGGTCAACGGATCGTACTTCAAAGAACCCGGAGTACCGTACCTGAATACGTTACTGGTAGGCGGCCATTACTGGTTGGCATCGTTTCTGCAGGTCTTTGTGAATTAACGTTAATCCCTCAACTGGGCAACTATTTGTAACTCAATGTAAAATGGACGAGCGTTACTCGGGGCACCCAGTTAAGGGGTTAACATTAATTGTGGATGCATTTCTATTGAAAATTGCAGCGTCATGCGAAACAAGTGCTTCTTAATCGGTTGAAAACAATCGATTACATAAATCTTAACGGGATTTCGTTAGTCGCAATATATAATGCATCGTCTATACTCTAGACTCTAGAATCTGAACATGTATACTTTGTGACTCGTTATGGTTTGTGGAGGAGTTAGCCTTAATATATTAATATTTATCTGAGAAATTTAATCAGTTGAGGATGTTGGCGAATTATATAAATTGACCTCGTCCACGGAAATTTTTCCAGGAGGGTGCAAAACAGATTCTTGTGACGAAAGAAATGAAAAGATTCCCAGGGGGTGCAAATTCATCCGAATCTTATATAAATATATATTTTTAACTTAGTACTATAGGTTACTGTTTAATTAAAATAATTTTACTTTTTCATAACTTTACAATTTTCCGTGCACCCTCTTGCTATATATTTTTCCATATTTCCGGCTTTATATGTCCGGAAAGTGTGACGTCACAGTGATCTTTACCCCCCCCTGTCACAAACTGTCACACTTTCCTAGACCCCTCCTCTCGATCGTGAAATACTTTATGGACGACCCCCAAGTGTATTTCTAGAAAGTGGTACCATAGAAGTATTCTTTAGTATAAGTTCTTATAAAACGTTGCCCGCCATCGCTAGTATTTTTTGGAATGCTTCGCATTGTAGAGTCAAGATACAAACGGCGATCCAGAAGAGTTGATACTAACCAACGTAGATACGTCACACGCCGGTCTGTACAGTTGTCTGTCGGGAAATTCGATCGGAATCAATCACGCTAGTGCTTGGCTAACAGTAATCGAAGGTATGCGAAAGACAAAGCAATGCTTAGAATAAATGCCGTTTTTTAAAGCGAAAATCGTGTTGAGAAGAGTGAGATCTTAAATTTATCCCGAAATTCTTGTTTTAGTTTTGAAAACGCCACTACGATTATTATACCGTCTGGTTAAGGGTTATCTGTTTAATCTAGGCCGTTTCCGGGAGAAAATTGCCCTTTTCCCGGTTAAATTGGAATTAGTGCAGCCGCTTTGTCAGTTCCCCCCACGCTTTTTCAGTTCCCCGAGTCAGGAGTCTAGCTGCTGGGGCAAAGTTGAGTAGTTTCATAATAGCCTAAAATCGTGTGTGTGTGTGTGTGTTCTGCACTATTTCAAAGAGACAATAGAGATAAGGACATTTTGCAGAATAGTTTGCATCAAAGTATGATGCATTTTAAGTGTATTTGACCGTGCAGAGTTAAGCCTATTACTGCGACCGGTAGCTTCATTTATATTTCAGTCTTAACAGAAGCTGGTTATGTGAACAGATTTATAATCAACACTATAAGGTTTAACAGTTTAAAAAAGTAACCCCGATCAGTGTTTAATCTAGGCCGTTTCCGGGGGGAGGGAAATTGCCCTTTCCTCCCCGGAAATTTCAAATTCTCCCCGGAAATTTTGGAATACTACATGGACTAACAGCGGCCCCTAGCAGAATTCCCCCCAGGATTTGTCAGTTTCCCCCCGGCTTTTTCAGTTTCCCTCCCGGAGTTCAGGAGTCTAGATTAAACACTGACCCCGTTACTCTTTCATATTTATTTTAAACAAGTATGCGTACAATAGGATATATGAATCTGCAATGTGCATGTCCGTACTTTACTATTTTGGCGCCGAAGGCGAAGAAGCAGACGATAACCCGACCGTGCACCAGTCCATTACAATCCTCACTTGGGTGGGCTGCACTCTTTTGATTCCGCTGGCACTCATCCTGATCGTAGTATCGCTGGCCAGTCTGACGAGAGGCTGTATCTCCTCTCGGCTGAGGAAGCACGTCCTCTTCATGCGCGACAACGTACTCTATCACAGCGAATCGAAGGAGTTTGGCGCATCGGTCGGAACCAACTGCATCTCTCCGCTTGTGCCGCGGATAGCGGTGAAGGCAGCCAGAGGCGGCGCTGGTGGTGGTGGCGGTGGCGGTGGTGGTGGCACGGATCGGCAAAGGATGACGTCCGGAACGACGATTCTGTCAGAATACGAGATTCCCCTGGACGTGGAATGGGAGCTTCCGCGTGAAAAGTAATCGCATTTCTCTGCTCTACTACTCTATATCATCATCGTCGTCATCATCATCATCATCGTCATCATCATTATCATCATCATCATCGTCATCATCATTCATCATCATCATCATCATCATCATCATCATCATCATCTCACTTATGACACATAGACACACTTATTTAACATATCTTCTAATGACTCCTTCGTAAAGCACTCTTGACTTTAGCTCTAGTTATGTTACTGCGCTATATAAATTGTCGTAAATATGCTTGGGAAGAATAATGTCGTTGACGTAATATTTAGTCCATCTAGGCCTATTCCGCATTTGTTTGAACAGAAATGTGTAGCACATAGAGAAAACTTAGCTTTGGATGGTCGGTGGAAGCATGTATCTTTAGTGGCAAAACATTGAAACCCTTGTTACGAACAACAATCTTATTCAGTCATTTTTCTGTAAAGAATTTCACAAAACGCGGTTTCAGGCATTCTCTGTCCGTCGGTGTCCTTAACCCCTTAACTGGGGATCCCGGATATATCTGTCCATTTTACATTGAGTTACAGTTAAATACACGGTTAAGGGGTTAATAGTTATATTGTGATTTGTGACTAAACTTTTGCTGCTATTAAAATTTACATATGTGTTGATTAATGAAGAAACCAATGAGATCAAAATTTATGAAGGAGGAATTGCAGGAAAGATCTTTTTCTAATTACCCTTCTACACTCATTTGTTCTTGAAAGTTCAAGATCAGCGGCAAGATTTTGCAAAAACTTCACACGGTGGCTTTTCCCGAAAAATAAATTGAACTTTTCGGAGAAATCAGCAGGTCTTAGAGGGAACGTTACCGCGATCCCCACTCCCCCCATCTTGTGCATTCCCGGGGCCGACGCCCCACCGGGCTCTTCTGCACGCCATTGCATTTTGGAACAGCAGTTCAACTCTCCGAGCAGCAATTGGTCATGTGTTCACACTGAAAACCCAAACTTATAAGCAGCTGCGGTTCAATATACGAACACCCCTCCACCCCCACCCCGCCCCCAATGATGCAGTTCCATCCGACCTCGAGAGCTACCAAATGCGAATCCTCCAGTTTGCATACATGACATAAAGCGAACGCGCCAACCCAAAAATGAATGACACACTAGTGAGAGTAATTTCATATCGACGATGGATGGCATCCGTATTATAAACAAGTGTTGGCAGTAAAACTCTCAGCGCTCTTTACGACAAGATAACGCTCGCAGAGCAGATCATCCGAGCCCTGTTCTTCGACCAACGCAGGCGTTTTATATTAATACCACCAGTAAATGGATCATGTTCTTCGGATCGTCCGCCAGCTCTTATCTCCGTTGTTTACTTATATTTTTGCAGTTTGAAATTCGGAGAGGTGCTCGGAGAGGGTGCGTTTGGCATCGTCCTGATGGCCACCATGAAAGACATCGGTCCGGATCGGAACGGTGACGTCTCGGTGGCCGTCAAAACCCTTAAGCGTAAGACTTCGGAGATGAGACGATTAATCAGGCGCTACAAAGAGAGAAACCAAGTGCAGCGCATAGGATACTGACATTGGCTTCTGTCTAAGTCAAGTGCTGCCAGTGCCAGACGAGACTCTCTATAGCTAAGGAATGTCCCAATGTCTTTTTTTCGAGACGCGGGGGAACCGCATTTCAAGTCTGTAAAGTGTTCGTGGAAAAGCAATGTTAAGTGAAGTATAGCGGGTGAAGAGTAACAGTCTTCACTTTTCAGTGTCGATGCCCGAACGTTTTCGGATAATTGGATTGATACAGCTGGACTGACTCAAACCATTGCGCTTTTTTCCATGACGGTTTGAAATTTATGTATCAAATTATTGGGAAACCAAATTAGTAATTGCCATTAATTTCCACCCGATTAAATCTGATGATGACGATGATGATGACGATGATGAGGATGATGATGCGGAGGAGGAGGAGGATGATGATCCTGTGTGCGAAGTTTTTGTGAAACAATTATTTTCAGGACGTAGTCAAAAACTCAATACCACTTTTTAAAAAGGAATCTTGACTGTTTTGGCGTCAAGAATGTTGCCTTTCAATGCGACTGATCCTGAAGCTTAAATGTAAGAATTGTGATGATATTCACTTTACAGCAGTGCTTTCCAAACTTTTTCCAGTCACGGCACACTATCCAAGAAACATACAGTCAACGGCACACTGCAGCCGAAATGCACACATTTCATTTTTAAATGGTGCACTTGTATAGACCTAATAGTATTATATATTATACTCTAGACTAGTATACAGTATATGTTGTTGACCTCCGCTCTTCAGAAGTACATATTTTCTTTGCAATCTGTATCACTACTTCATGCTTAACTTCAATAAAGATACGTAATGCAACTTATAATTAACAATTAACACAGCACCATTATTATGTTTACTATTTACCAACATTTTGCCACGGCACACTTATACCGTTGCTACGGCACAGTTGTGTTCCGCGGCACATCTGATCTGATCGTCCCTTCGCCGCTTAAGACAGCAGGATTTGGGGACAGGTCCTTTCGACGAGGGGGCCCCACCTCATGGAACTCGCTTCCGTCATCGAGACACTATCGGTTCCGAAAACAACTGAAAACACACTTGTTTAACATATCATTTTTGTAAAGCGCTTTTGACTTAGGCCCTTTTAGCTTTTCTTACGGCGCTCCAGAAATCATCCTGTATAATAATAATAATAATAACTAGAAAGATGCTCGCTTCGCTCGCGCTCGCTTCGCTCGCAGTGCAGGATAATACTAAAACCCAATCATTGAATTCATGCTGCTGAACAACGTTTCAATGACGTACATACGCCACGTAGCCAAGCTCTGACGCTGCAACGTACGCTTCGTCAAACGCTTCGCGTGGCCGTTCGCTTCGCGTCGCCCTTCGCTTCGCGTCGCCGTTCGCTTCGCGAGTTGTAGGCCTACACACTATGACGCTGCAACGTACGCTTCGTCAAACGCTTCGCGTGGCCGTTCGCTTCGCGTGGCCGTTCGCTTCGCGAGTTGTAGGCCTACACACTATGACGCTGCAACGTACGCTTCGTCAAACGCTTCGCGTGGCTGTTCGTTTCGCGTCGCCGTTCGCTTCGCGTCGCATTTCGCTTCGCGAAGCCTAAGATTCCAGAACGACCAATCAGAACGCTCACCCAGCTAACCAATCAGAACGCTTGAAGGTAACGAATGAGAACGCTCACACAGCCAACCAATCAGAACGCTCACACAGCCAACCAATCAGAACGCTTGAAGGTAACAGACATACAGAGCAAGGATCTTAATATTATACAAAAAAATGCTCGCTTTGCTCGCACTCGCTTCTCTCTTCGCTCGCAGTGCAGGCTCGCTTCGCTCGAGGCAACGAATATTCCAACAAACAAATTAAACATAAACTGCTTACACAAATCGGGCCTAAATGTGCTCTATAAAATTAGCCTTAAGCGAAGCGTAACCGCGTCTTTCTAACGTTTATAACCGCTGAGATATAGGTGCTATACGAATCTCCTATTCACCATTCGGCACTGCACAAAAATGCCTCTAACTTAACTACCGTAATAATCGATGAATAATTAATGTGCTCTATAAAATTAGCTTTAAGCGAAGCGTAACTGCGTCTTTCTAACGTTTATAACCGCTGAGATATAGGTGCTATACGAAGCTCCTATTTACCATTCGGCGCTGCACAACCATGCATTTAATTTAACTAATAATCGATGAATAATTAATTCCTTTGCAAGAAACCCGGGGATAAAAATTTCAGGAATCGATAGAAACGTAAGGGGAAAGAGACCTTTAAAGTTTAAAGTACTAAACGGAACATTTGAAACTCATAATGCTAATCTATAGGGCATGACGTTGCACATTTGCGTGAGATTGCGGTAGATTTCCACAAAAATCTCAAAATGCTAATCTATAGGGCATGATGTTGCACATTTGCGTCAGATTGCGGTAGATTTCCGTAGCTATGCAAAAATCTCATAATGCTAATCTATAGGGCATGACGTTGCACATTTGCGTCAAATTGCGGTAGATTTCAGGAGGAAGGGGTATATTCCGGAGGCACACAGCCAGGCTCAACCAAAGGGATGGTTCGTTGGGAGATGGATGGGGAGAGGGGGTGGAAGAGGGATGGGGAGAGGGGGTGGAGGGAAGGGGTTGGGAGAGGGTTGAGAGGGAAGGGGGTTGGGAAGAGGGGTGGAGGAATGGGGGTTGGGAGAGGGTTTGGGGGGTTGGGAGGGGAGGGGAGGGGGTTTGGGGAGGTTGGGAGGAGGAAGGGGGTTGGGAGAGGAGGGGGTGGAAAGAGGGTGGGGAGGGAAGGGGTGGGGGGGGGGGGGGTTTGTTTGAGAGAGGGATGAGGAGAGGGAAGGAACGGGGGTTTGAGCTGCAATTAAGACGCTTCCGTTGATTAGAAAATAATAGACAATGGTTGTCAATGGCAACAGCCTCGTGCACAGCCCAGGACAGAGGTTACGCATTCGACTTCGCAACGTCGATTGATGACCAATCAGAACGCTTGAAGGTAACAGACAAACTGGACAAACAGAGCAAGAATCTTAATATTATAAATAATAATAATAATAATAATAATAATAATAATAATAATAATAATAGGTTGGGAAGCACTGCTTTGCAGACTTGAAATGCAGCTTCCTGTCCCAAAATGCTCGGGCATTCCTTCTCTGGAGAGGTCTGTCTGATATTGGCACTTGACTTAAACCTTCCTGTTCCGAAAGTCATTTAATCCGTAGCTATAACAACCCACCCCGCAGCCTTCTGGTTATACCGAAAGTTGTCTGGCAGATAATTGTACCTTGCCTATAAGCTACAGTATTTCAAGAAAGACTAAGAGCATAAGAATCTAATCTAATCTTTTAAAAACTTCTATAGCGCCACTTTCATAATGCACAGGAGCATCAACCGATGGCACAGCTACTATATATACGACGGCGCTACCTTCCAAATCGCTAATACACATCCAGGAGATCTTACTTACTGTACTTAGCTTGATTTTAGAAGTGTGAATATTACTGTTAGACGACGCGGGTGAGAGAGAGTTCGCAGACCTGATACAGGAGATGCAGGTGATGAAGGTAATCGGACGACATACCAACATCATCAACCTCATCGGATGCTGTACGCAGTTCGGTAAGTACAGAACAGAGTATTCTTTATCTTCGTTTACGTCCTTGACCTGTTTGAGATACTGCTGACGATAAAGGCTTGGATGCTACCCTCTCATAGGCTAGCCCGAAATATATCCGAATTGCCGTGTTAAAGGGAAATGCTATTTTTCGCGCTGGCCTGACTGAAGCAATCGGAATTTCATTCCTTAGGTAAAGATGCGTTCTAAATTTACGCGCAAGTAGAATCCTAAAAAGTTTATTATTCAATCAATCAATGAATCAATCAACTTCTATAGCGTCACTATCATAATGCCCAGGGCATCAACCGATTGTATGTGATTATTGCAGTAATATTATTAGTAGATTAGTGCAGTAAGAGTGCGTAGTATAGCCTACCTCTGTGGCACTTATAACTAAATCGATCATCAGGGGCTCGAAATATGTCACGCCTATGTGAAAGCAGTTGTGCATTTCGTTTTGGTCGATTATCTTGTTCAAAATCACAACAAACATCACAGCAGGGCAAGTGATGACACTTCAGCTATTTAATAATTAATAAATGTTCATTTCATTGCCGATACTTTAACTGCCTTCCTTTTCCTACTCCTACCTCTTCTTCCCATTCTCGTAACGCATATATATATATATATATATATATATATATATATATATATATATAGAAAAAAATGCAAGAAGACAAAATTAATGCGTGTTAACTCTCGTCTGGTTCCTCGAGGTCTGCCACGGAAAAAAGTTCCTCGGAAAGATATTGCGATATTGCGTTGAAACGTTAAATAGCAGTGGATAAATGCATAGCCTATATATATATATATATATATATATATATATATATATATATATATATATATATATATATACACATATATATATATATATACTCTGCACAATCGAAGGGTTAAGATAGCAACCTACCATAAATAGAGTGCAATTGTCACAACATTATTCTACACAGCAACGACTTTGATTTCTTGTGTACTGCATCTGTATTGTAATTATACTGTATATCCATTGTACTGCAGTATATTGTATCTATTTTGTACCCGGTTGTGCCGTATTTGGCATTTCTATAGCAACGAATTGTATTTCTATCCTGTTCTGATAAAATTTCAATTTTGTTAGGGCCACTGTGCGTGATAGTCGAGTATGCACCGCACGGCAGCCTCAGAGACTTTTGCGGGGGCGTCGGCCCCCGGCGTCCCTCTCTCTCCTCTACGGACCGGTCGGCAGGAACGACGGCCTTGTGCTGGGCGTTGCCCCCTCGTCGGTCGGCGGTCGAATCAGAGATTGTTCGGTCACGGCTCCCAACGACCAGATCGTCGTCGCCCCTCCTTCAAAACCGATCACCTTTACGAATCTCGTCTCTTTCAGTTATCAGATCGCTCGCGGAATGGAACACCTAGCGAACAAAATGGTAACTAGCGGGCATGGGCGTCCGGAGGAAAGGGTGAAATTGCACTCTCTCCCCTGGAAAAATTTTGTAGTTATGAAGCAAGTAAAATTACTAAGAAAGTAGCCTATATTGTAGAAATGAGTTAAAATATGAATTTATATAAGAATCAGATGAACATCTTCATCTTGTAGTTGCTAAATAATTTATAATAGTCCAGTAGATCTTCACAGTCTTGTACTGTAGAGTACTTTTGTTTCTTTCGTCACGTGACCCTGTTTTGCACACCACTAGAAAAATTTCTGCAGACGCCCATGCGAGTGCGGACGGGGGGAGTTGTTGGGGTTGGCGTACTGGCCTTTATATGGGATGGAGTGAGAAATTTCTAGAAGCCTTTAAGAGTGATTAATCATCATCATCATCATCATCATCATCATCATCATCATCATCATCATCATCATCATCGTTATCATCATTGAACCTAGATAATACACACATAACTTCGGTTTAACAATCTTATCGATAATTATTAATTAAACACCAATTAATTGTATCTACATAGCTATTTGCCCGTTAAGCATGACGGAACGACTTGGCTGCTTTTTTCTACCCGTTAAACCACACGGTGTCTAATAATTGATATAAATTGATAAGATTATTATCGACGTTTGCGCTATGCTTGTGTTTTGCGTTGTGCAGTGCATTCACAGAGATCTTGCCGCTCGTAATGTGTTGGTCGGTGAAGATTTTGTCATGAAAATCGCTGACTTCGGTCTATCGAAGAACGTCTTCAACACAGATTACTACAAGAAGACAACGGATGTGAGTATAGCGTTTCCTTGTGTTCTTAGACAAAACGTCTGTTTTCGATTTGCCGGAAAGCAGGAGTAGTTCGACCTCACTGCTTTTTGAAATAATGCCATTACTGGTTATCTGCGATTTGTGACCTGGAGCAGTGGGGAATATGTCGAGCTTTTTTTGAAACTGTAGCAGTGGGGGGATGTAGTGGTGGGGGATGTAGCAGTTGCAGTTAAGTGGGGAAGATAACAAATCGCGTCCTGGTTATACTTATTGGTTTCAATGTATGGTGTGAAATTTCGCGCTCAGATTAACGAATTTTTGCATGAATGTTTTTTGTCTATTGTTTAAATTTGTCGCGATAACATAAAATTGAAACACGTCCAGAATTTCCAAGTCGCTCCACGGCAAAAATAGAAACGCTGCTTATCGTTGCTTTTAATTCAGGGAAACAGTTTGAATTTGTGGTTTCAATCTGATGTCTTAAATTCACTGTTTCCTCTTATGACAAAATGTCTGTTATGGTGTGTTAGAGGCATTTGAATGGTATAGAAAAAGATTGGTTTCCGTGTAGCGGTTAAAATGTCGAACATAATCAGTTTTGGCAACAGAATAACTGTTAAAAATTCTAGAAACAAATATTTCTTTCTCCAGGTTCGTAATTGATAATTCTGTTTTAAATTATTTACCACTGTTTTAATAATCATGCGTTATCTCTGTCTGCTATTATTATATCGCATATAATAATTTTTGGTTACTTTATTACGGGATTACCGATCCCTTTAGTAACCCTATTTCTTCTTTTCTTCCAAGTATTTACATTATGTCTCTACTAGTTAAGATTAAAGTTCTCTATGTTAATTTGTTGACATTTTTATTTGAATTTATTTTTGAAATTACTGTATTATATAATTACTGTATGCACTGTAGGCTATGTAATATGTATGATGAAGTAGAAATTTAAAAAAATAAAAAATATATTCGTTACCAGCTAAAACGAATTACCGGTACCTAAATCGTTCTTTTTATCGAGTATTCAGCCAATTTTATTTTATTTTATTATTTTATCTATTTGACAAATCCATATCTTCTCTGAGTCGTTTCACGACCTGATGTATTAACCGCTTCCCCAAAAGTCATCGATCATCCCTTTGATGAACTCTGCAGTTTTCTCCTTTCTGTTGTCAACTAATGCTGCTAAATCTGAATGTTTGTTTAGACGTTTACGCTAGGTATTTATTGTAAGCAGTCTGAATGCATGGCCAGACTGTGTGAAATAGACGTCAACATAACTGACGCTTTGTTTGAAGGGTCGACTGCCAGTGAAATGGATGGCCCCGGAGGCACTGTTCGACAGGAAGTACACGACCAAGAGTGACGTGTAAGTAACAAGTACTCGCTACTCACATATACGGTACTCATATCTCTCTCTCTCTCTCCATTTCTCTATGTGTCTCTTTTTGGGTTCCATCCATATAGTACGTACGCACTGAGGAGAAGGAGTTCGATTTAAAAGATTTTGCCTAAGTACGCTGTGCAAACGAGGAGGAGGGGTTGAAAATATGCCTTTTTTGCATACGTACTATATGGATGAGCCCTTCTATCTGTCTCTCTCTTTCTCTGTCCCTGACTCTCTCTCTCTCTCTCTCCCTGTCGGTCTCTCTGTCTCTCTCTTTGTCTCTCTTTGTCTCTCTCTGCCTGTTTCTCTCTGTCTCTCTGTCTGTCTGTCTGTATCTTTCTCTTTGTACTTGTTTCAAGGTCCATTGACAAGTAATTTGCTGTCCTCTGCCTTGAGTCATAGCGAATGATTCAAATCCTGACAGAAGTGTTAATTTCTTTTGCTCTGTTTATACTGTGGCATCGTATAGGCAAATGTTTTGATTTTCCTTTTGCTTGAGGTTAACTTATTGGTTGTTTGTTTATTCAAATCTGCTTCGAAACATTAAACTAACGATAGTAGAACGGACCTCAGTATTCGTATTCCCAATATGAGCTTGTCTCACGATCGGTTTTTCATATATACTGTATATAGAGATCTGTAAAAGTTGCTTATTTAGAGTGACACCCTATTTGTTGCAGTTTTACACCATAACTTAATTCTGTTCTTATTTATGTTAGAAATTTTCTAAAATTCATAAAATCAAAACTGGTATTCGTTTAAAATTTGAGATCAGACGGCAAGAAAATCCACGATTTGATAACAGGATTACGGTTTAGAAAGCATTCCAGCTTCAATTGTGTCTTTCTACTATAACCGGAGCGTTGGCAGAATATTGAAACGGTATTTCTTAACAGCGCTCTGACAGGCATTGGCATCAGTGACAAGTTTTTGCATGTGTTTAAGTGCATTTTATTCAACGTGTGTGGTCATTGGTTCAATTTGTTTGGCCCTTAGATGTCACCCGCCCCACCCCTATTTTTTCTCAGCCAACATATCCAGTGATCGATTGGCAGAGGGGTTTGTGGGGAGGGTTTGTGTTCTTACTGATTGAGACCGACTTCCGGCGGAAGTCAGAAAATGTTGGGCTTCAGCCTTCCTACCTTCCACTAGAACTCAAAGGTTTTGGGGAGGGTTGTCCTATCCCCACCGTTTTTCGAAAAATTGGCCACCATTAGATCCTATATTTAAATCAAAATAAGTTATTTAATAGTGAGCGGCACTGGCGTAAACTTGGATGAAAAAGTGGGGCCCAACCCCTATACCTTCCCCGGCCTATGGAAGCCTCTCGAAAAGTGGGGGCTCTATTCTAGAGGCCTAATAGAAATCTACGCCTATGGACCATGTGATACGTATGCATATATGCACGGAAAGATAGCAGAGTGGTAACAACGTTGGACGATGGAGCAGGGGGTCGCGGGTTCAACTCCCGCAGGAGCCCTAAGGTCGACTCAGCCTTCTTTCGCCAGAGGGCGGTGGCAACTGAGTAGCGGATTAATCCGCGGAGCAAATAAGCGCATTGCATGAAAACACTGTCCCCGTATCATGTAATCTGCACTAATCGCTTGGCTGAGGGCCTTGAAATGGAGATCAGCGCCGCCCTAGGAGCCTTGAGGTTAGCCCTGAGTGCTCTGGAAGGCCTTTACTTTTACTTGTTTTACATATGTGTAATAATGCTTGTGCATTGATTGTCATGTTACAGGTGGTCTTTTGGAGTTCTACTGTGGGAGATATTCACCCTCGGTGGTACGCCTTATCCGTCGGTACCTGTCGAAAAACTGTTTGGGTTGCTGAGGGAGGGACACCGAATGGAGAAACCGCCGCACTCGTCACTTGAAATGTCAGTAAATGACGTCACATTCAGTGCAACTAGGCTTAATCTGTTGTCTGTTTGAGTTGCAGGCGGTGTTGTTGTGCTTAGCTGTGTCTCGTCCTGTTTTTAGAGCAGGCTTTGTGTTAAGTTATTCAACTGATTATTTTTATCAAATCAGTGAGTGAACAAGTTTCTAGTAAAAGAACTTATGATATAATTTTGACTCATGCTTTCATGAGATATGGTTATATTGCACTAACCTAGTAGCAACACATAATCGCCGATAGTACAACAACAACAACTGCTGCTATGACAACAACTACTACTACTACTACTACTACTACTACTACTACTACTACTACTACTACTACGATACTACCGCTGTTACTGCTACTAGTGACGACCATCATTACTATTATTATTATTATTATTATTATTATTATTATTATTATTATTATTATTATTATTATTATTATTATTATTATTATTATTATTATTATTATTATTATTATTACTAGTGCTAATAATTATAATAATCAGTTCGCGTCATCTTAGGTCTTTGGTAATCGCGTTCCAATTAATCAGTTGTTGTTGTTGGAGTGAGAGGTTGCATCTGTGAATTCTTTTTGAAGGTACAGCATAATGCTCGACTGCTGGCATCAGAATCCAGTACAGAGACCGTCTTTTATGGATCTGGTTCTCGACCTTGACCGCGCATTAGCCGTCTGCGTTTCAGAGGTGAGGCAATAGAAATTCCACACACACGCACGCACGGACACATACATATATGTATATATACACTGTTTGTATGGTATCTGTATCTGTTAGTGTGTGTGTGTTACTTAAGTCATTCGATCAGCGGCGGCTTCACAGGGGGGTCCCGGGAGGCCCGTGCCCCCTATTGAATGCCTGGCCCCACCAGTGGCCCCCTGTTGGGACCCTATACTTAATGCTACATACATTAAACAACAAATGGTTGGCCACCCATGATTAGAAGTTGCCACACCAACGGCCCCCCACTTGCCAAATCCTAGAGCCGCCACTGCTGCCCCTTCAGTGCGTACGTACTATATGGACGGACCCTAATTAGCCACAGTGGTGAGTTCAGTGGCTATTCTAGCCACATAGACATTGGGGGAGTTTAAAATTTTGGGGGGCAACAGACATTGAGGAGGCCATAATAGTTGCCAAAATGTAAAAATTGGGGAGATTCAAACTTTGGAAAAAATCCCCCCCTCCCGAGAAGGCCTAGAATAAACACTGTGAGAGTTCAACTTGAATCCAATATTTTTTGTTCACCATGCAGGACTACCTCGATCTGTCGCCGATGTCGTGCGCCTCGGGTTCTTACACAGCGTCGTCCCTCGACAGCCAGTACGACTCGATGGGTACGGAAGAGAGTCCTAGCCACAGCACAGGGTCCTGTAACAGCATCGTCGAATCGCCTGTCTAGACCCGTCGATGGAATTGACGCGAGACGATATCGCACTAACCTAGTGGCAACACATAATCGCCGATAGTACAACAACAACTGGTGCTACAACAACAACAACAACTACTACTACTACTACTACTACTACTACTACAACTACCACACTTTTTTTGATTTTTTGCATCGGACGCATTAGTAGTTCAAGTACAACAGCAACTGGTGCTACAACAACTACTACTACTTCTACTACTACTAGTACTACTACTACCACTACTACTATTACTGCTACTACTACTACTACTACTACTACTACTACTACTACAACTTCTACTACACTTTTTCGATTTTTTGCATCGGACGCATTAGTAGTTCAAGTGCTATCAGACAAGTTGTGCATTGTCCCCACATCGCAGGGTACAATGTCACGCAAAGGTCTTGCGCTTAGATACGTTCTGACAGCTTCGAAATCGAGCGATTTGACTCCGTCCCAGTTTACGTTCTTAAGTTAATTGTATTCTATTCTATTCTTTATGACAATTTGTATAGCGCAGTAACATAGCAAGGGCCAAAGTCAAGAGCGCTTTACACGGAACAATCGAACGAGGTATTTAAAACGTACGTCTTGAGTTTAATCGCAAACGACTCGAAGGAGGTGACCGTGGTCACCGAGTCCGGGAGCGAGTTCCATAACAGAGGATTGCCTCGGATATTGTCCGGTTAAATATTACAATATTGCGCGAAGAAATGAAGATGCAGCGATTCGACTCCATTGGATACAGTAACAATGCTGAACAAATGTATTAATACGGCGTACGTGAGAAGTATTTGATTTTGATTTGACGTCGGGTTTCTAAATGTATCTCTTCGCCGTTGCAATAATTGATAGGCCATACGAAACCAGTTATTTAAACGAATTGAACTGCGTATTATTTAATGATTTCGTATAAAGAAAGAAAAAAACAATATCTGTAGTTGAGTGTTGTGTTCACGCAAAACGTATTGTATATTATGAACAGTTTTTTAATTTGTAGCAAATTTGCGACGAATGTATGTATATTTATAAACTATTGCCTTTGGCCTTTGAATGCGGCTGTGCTGTAGAGTATTTTTGGACTGCTGATTGTGTATCTATGTCGTATATGCCAGACAATGTCAGATCCGGGTATAAGCTATCGAGGTCCAATTCTAGAGATTTCTATACAGAATATTCCGAATTGAGTGGCTTTCCATTTAGAATCTGGAATTCCTCTTCGTCGAAATGTTCGTCTCTACTGAATCGTCCATATATAGTTATGCTCCCTATTGCCTATCCGCCATAAGCGGGACCCGAAAATCTGACTTATTGGATTCGACAATGGGGAGGGGGTTGACGATTTAAATCAAGGAGAGACCATTGACTGATGCCAAGAACATTACTAAAATGGCGCTATAGAAGTTCAGTGATGATCATGATTATGATGATGGTGATAAATGATTGTGCCTTAGTAATTTTTCTAGTGGTTTTTGCTGTTTATAATCAGTGTAGAGATTTGTCTTCCGCAAAAAATGTGTCAAAGCAGATATTGTCAAGTGGTAGATTAGTCCTCAAAGATGTCTCATTGCCCTCTGCCTAAATTTGAATAAGGATCTTCCTTATTTGTCGCTGTTATGCTAAAAATATGTCATCACCTGTTGCATTTTAGTTGCCCTTTCACAGTTTCACTAGCTTCACACTGTTTGCAGATATTGGTTTGTTGTTGAATATATTATATTAATTGTAGCAGTGACCTTAAATACGTGATACTGTGATCAGAATGCAACAGATTGACTCTGCGTTAAGAATATTTTGTAAATCGTTCGTTAGGCCTACAATGTTTTCTGGACTTCTGCAGTCATATCCGTGGTTGATCTTATGAATCGAATTAGTTGTAAATATGAGCGGCAGTGGAATTTGTTGATTGTGATGGGACCATTTTAAAATTTTCAGCCACTACCTTTACAAAAAGTTTGACAAATACCAAGAACGAAATTCTGTTCCACACTAATCAACCACATAATTTATCGTCCTTCTGTCTTAATCATTTCTTTCAGAGATGCCAGTTCCTATAAAAGGGGCTGAGTTAGACAATCCCAAAAATTCACATAAGCCTACGGGGTGGCCCAATAAAAAACGGCAACACCTATATTTCAATGCAAATGTTTTGACGACCTCTGTTTCAAAACTCAATGGAATTCGATGTAGGCCCTACTTCTGCGGAATTATATCTTTAATGTTGTCACAATTCGGTTTGTCTGTAACATTTTTAATTGCAGTGGCACCACGTAGAGAAAACACGGGTCAGCTGATAGAGGCGTTTGTCAAAACGATGAGCCACTATTTTATTTTTGCCTGCTAAAATTTGGCCAATCTGTAGACAGCTGTATAGTTTACGTTGTTCAGGCTTGAAGCATAAATTCGCAATTGCGTGCCCCTAAAATTCAATAAAATACAGGCTGATGCGATTTTATTAGACAATTTTAAAATTTCTCTTAGTGGTCATAGTCGATGTTTCCTCATTTGCAATGGTCGTGCTATTAGAATATAAAGCTATAAATTATTAGTTCAGTTAATAATGATATTGTCGAGGTTCTTCTCTTTCTGTTTTTGGAATAGTTTGCAAATATTGTTCTTGATTTATCGCTTTCATTCCTTTTCGTTGTTAGCGTCTTATTAGACCCACAGATGACATAGCATACTGTGAGTGCTAAATATGCCTACGGTGAGTTGCGGCCAAGTGAACCTTAAACTACTTGACAATCTGGAATTCCAAATAAGGACCTAAGGCCAAGAGGGCATGATGATGATGATGCATGATGATGATGATGATGATGCATGATGATGATGCATGATGATGATGCATGATGAAGATGCATGATGAAGATGCATGATGATGATGAGGAGAAGGAGGAGGATGATGCAATATGATGATGATGATGATGATAATAATAATAATAATAATAATAATAATAATAATAATAATAATAATAATAATAATAATAATAATAATAATAATAATATTGACCATGATTGCTGAAGTCCAGGAAACATTGTAGTGGTGATCATGATGATGATGTGCAGTGGCGGTTCCAGGAATTCTTGGTGGGGGATGCAATGAATTTATAGGAAGTTGGCGAGGGAGGGTGAAATGAAATCCCGAAAAAGGTTGATAAGCAAAAAGGTAATTGACCGTGTTTTCCATGACAAATGTAGGCTCTACATAAAATTTCCTGAAAAAGGCTGACAGGCAAAAAAGGTCATCAGCTCTATTTTGTATACAGAGATACCCAGCGTCTAACGCTGATAACAAGCAAAAAGCCTCGGTGGGGGGTGCATCCCCAGTCACCCCAACGTGGAACCGCCACTGAGTCCACTGACGATGTGCAGCATCAATTTACATCTAGGGCAACAGGGCAACATGGGTCTAAAATCTTAATATATCCTGGTGTTCGGTCCACTGTGTCGGTAGTAGTGAATCGATCGCCATTTATGTAGCGCCGATCTCCGCCTCCCTGTTTTCTGCAGACTACCGTGTCCTGTGGAGAATGCCTGGCGTCGGTGCCTGCCGCCGAGAGCAGAGCAGCGCGGCGGCTGGTCGCAGCAGGAGACCCTCACTGTGCCAAGCCAGGCGTCGCATGCAGAGACCTTGTCGACTGCCACACAGCGTCGAAATGATCGAACGCCTTCGGACACTGGGGGAGGGGGGGTAATGTTGTTTGCTAGTCTCAGTGGTGTAGCCAAAGGGGATTTGGGGGTTAAACCCTCCTTGGCTGCCGACGCAAAATAATTTTTAAGCGCTATAGAATGTAAAGATGTAAGGTGACGACCATTTTTTGTTTGTCAGCTCATCTGCAAAGGGAAAAAACGTACAATAGGAAAGATGAATATGACCTTTCTGAGGTTGGTCATGATCAAAATAAACCCTCTTCCGGAAATCCTGGCTACGCCACTGGCTAGTCAACCAGATGATATAATGGACGATCGATTTATAAAGTAAGGAGTAGCCTACATCGTGGACCGGTCGCTCGAGCTGCAACCGCTGAAGATATTAACTGACCGGCGGATATTTATCGCTTTTCAATATGTGGTGCGCGTTGAGATCTTTGAATTTGGTATTGCTATTTCCCGGAGGTAAGCAGGTCTGTTATTTTAAAAAATCCGACGACCTATTTCATTAGGTTCTCTGGGCCAGATGATGTTTTATCTGCGCCTGTTTGCTGCTCGACCCATCGATTTTTTCGAACGTCGCCTCCAGGGTTTAATATTTCCGGAGGGGAAAATTGCCCTTACCCCCGGAAATTTTGGCATACTACAGCAACTAACAGCAGGCCCCTAGCAGAATTTCCCTCCGGTTTTGTCAGTTTACCCCCGGCTTTGTCAGTCCCCCCCCCGGAGTCCAAGGGTCTAGATTAAACATTGGTCGCCTCTGACTTTTCAGTCCAAATTTCCTTATTCCTGGAGTCTGTGTTATCAGCTCAACAAAATCGACGTTATCGATGTTTTAAAATTAAAATATCATAGTAGTTGTAAGTGTAGTGTAGGCCTAGTACTTGCCGGGGGTAAAGGGGATTTCCTAGTGTCACTACTTGCTGACGTACATTCTTCATGTGGCGAGGCAAGGATGAACTGGTGAAACTACTGACTTTCCCACCCCCACCCTCATTGGTCTGACCCTCGAATAACACTTTCTCAGTAGGCCTAAGTGTTGAGAGTAGTTGCAAAGGTTTCATGCTTTTAGACAAATGTCTGCCCCTTCCGTACAGTTGCTGTATAGGCTATAGTAATTAGTGAATATGAAGGTTGAACATCAAGACGTTATTTGAAAAAGCCAAGAGCATTTTAACTGGTTCACTTTGAAAACTCCAAGTAAAGTCTAATTAAATATGAACTGCAGTTAGGACTTTCTGTCCAGGGCATGGCTTTATTAGGCTAACTGGTCCCAAGTTAATCTCTCTGCGTCTCTTTTCTGTCACTTTATTCTTTTTCAGGACTGATAACCAGTTGTTTTGGGGAGGACATATTGCGCTATCATGCAGAACATCGCCTGGTGGACTTGTTGTTCGGCGATTATGACGTTGGATCTCGCCCGGTGCTGAGTGCGGCCGACACCGTCAATGTTAACTTATCAGTTGCCCTCATCCAAATCATGGATTTGGTTAGAACGGCAAAATGATTTAACGATCTTTCCTACCAACTAATATGTAATGTACAGGGGCGTAGCGACCGTGGATATCGGTATATATACCCCTCAAATCAGTATATATATATAATACAGCATAGATATAGCCTAATATATATATGCATATATATAACATATATAATATATAATATGGATAAAATATAATATGGATAATATATAATATGGATAATATATATATATATATATATACACACACTCCCCAAATGTATACCCCCCAAAAAAATCAAATTCCTGACTACGCCCCTGGTAATGTATCTTAGTTTTTGCTTTGACTGCTGTTTTTGGCACTTTTTGCATCTCACTTTTATTTTAGATAAACAGCATATATTTTTAGTGTACGAATTCTGAATTTTGATCGTGGGTGCTGCCATATCAAGCAAAGAATAATAATAAGCCTATGATTAATAATATCAAACAAAGTTGGAGAATTTTGAAGGGTTATTTGTTATTACAGTCATTTTTTATTAATCATACAAAGTGCAACTCTTTAATTATTTCGACATTTTTGTGGTAATATTTTTACGAATTGGTATCAATGATCTCTTTGCAGGTTGAGAAGAATCAGACTCTTATAACACAACTTTGGATCTACGAGGTTTATGCTGCATTTACTATAATACTGTACACATAAACACAAACATATACACAGTACATACATTTATATATGCATTGTACACACACTATACACAATGTATTGTATAATCTGTATACTGGGATTGTTTAGACAGTTATAGTTCTGATATAATAATACAGTTAGCGTTCAAACTTTGTTCAGTTCGTGTACCTGTCAGTCATTTTCTGATCTATTAAGTAATTAAGATGTCAATTTGCCGTTTCTTAAAAGTACTTAGTTGTCAACTGCCAGCATGCTTGTGCAATTTCAAAAGTAAGCAAGTAAGTAAGTAAAATATCGTGAATTTATATAGTACTTTCGAAAGTAGGTACCCTAGGTGTCGTGCTTATTTCTATGCGCTTACCCTCTACTGTTGAAATAGCCATGGCCGAAGGGTTCTGGTCAGCCGGGCAAGGCCAATTTAATTTCAAAGATCAGTCACAATGGCGAAACAGCAAGGAAGGGAGACCCATCCTAGGAACCTTCCAAATACTGTATATGCATCCATTAATAAATAAAAACAAATATTCAAATACTTTTGATAGGCATATAGTAAGACGGCCGTCGTCTTTGATACGGACGTGTCTTTAAACAAACACAACACACACTCATATATATCTGGTGCTGTGCACGGTGTATTTTAAAGTAGTTAAACAAACGTTTCTAACATAAGCACTGATAAAGATGATAAAGCAAAAAAACTTGAAAATCTCATAGGTGCTTTCAGTGTTTATTCTAGGCCTGTTTTGGAGGAATTCCCCCGCCGAACAATTTTTAAAATTCCCCACCCCCTCCCGAAAAAATTTGTATATGTTGGCTTGGGGATGGAAATTCCCCCTCAAAAAAGCGTGGAGAGACAAATCTTGTCTCCCCAAACATTTCAAACTCCCCCCTTAATGTCAAGGTGCTTTTTTCGTCTTCGACATTTTCACTCAGAGTTTATTGCTATTAAAGGGGCGGAAGATGGTAAAGTGGGTTACGTGCTGGAGCGTCAGGCTGACGGAGCGGATTCAAGCCCCGTTAGTGCCCCTAGTGGCTTTCACACAGGCAGTAATGCCTTCTAAGCCACTTTAAATCGTGATAATTTAAGTTTTAAGATGTTACTTTTTCACAAAAATACAGGAGTGGATCGACGAAACTTTAACTTGGAATTCAGAAGAGTTCAACGGACTTGATTCAATAATAGTTCCTTCTGCGATGCTCTGGCTACCAGACATGTTTATCTTCAATAAGTATGATAATATACTAACATATGATTAAACTATTTAATATAATATAAAATATTTTCATTGTGGTGGATGGCAGCTTCTAAAATGAGGCTGCATCTTACTCTATCAGTACCAGTTTTAATGGAATTTGTAATTTTCTAACCCTAAAATAGATCTGACCGTATCAAAGCGAGTAAAATAGCAGGTAAAGTAAGCAAGTCGGTGATGCAAAGCTGCTGTCATTTGCTGCCTATCCTTTAAGACTAAGTCTTAGTAACTAGTCGGCTAATGATGAATAACAACATTTGCAAACATTTTATTTCACTGCTTTTATCTCTACGTCAGAACAGTGATCCAGTTTGTTCATAGTAAACCCCATATTATTATTATTATTATTATTATTATTATTATTATTATTATTATTATTATTATTATTATTATTATTATTATTATTATTATTATTATTATTATTATTATTAATTATTATTACAAAGATTAACGTGACATAATGTCTAACGACTGCAAGGGCACGTAACAATAACAATATGAAACAGTAATGAATTGAAATAAAACATATTGACAGCAACGAAGGTAATAGGGCCTATGAACCTTCGGTTAATGTAAGCCATTTTATTTGGACCAGTCGAGATTAGTCTTTCTTTAAGACGGCTAACAAAGGCCTTCGGTTAAAACAATTGCTTCGTGCACGTTAACATGTTAATGGGCATTTGCAGTACGTTGTTAGCAGCTTCTGATAATACCTCAATCAACTTAAAGAACTTTTTATCTGTATAACTAATGGCAAAAATCATTAGATTTATTCATAATTATCAATGTCTTCGAGCTGCAGATATTTGTTAGAATAAATCGAATATATACAGTGGCGGCTCCAGGATTTCTTGGTGGGGGATGAAATGAATTCATAGGAAGTTAGGGGGGATAAAAAGAGAAAGAAAAATCAATAAACTTTGCCGAAAAAGGCTGACAAAAGCGAATTTTTCTCTAATCTTACTACACTTTTACCGAAAAATAGGTTGACAAGCAAAACAAAGGTCATCCAAAGTTTTCCCCGTAGTTTTACTAGACTTTTACCCAAAAATAGGTTTCACAAGCGAAAAAAAGTCCGGAAGTCCGGTGGGAGGATGCATTCCCACTCATCCCCACGTGGAATCGCCACTGAATATATATATATATATATATATATATATATATGATAAAGTAACATCTCTAACATCTCTGCAATATAATTATATATATATGTATATATATATATATATATATACTTGCCTATTTTGCTAATTGCTAAAAAGTGCAACGTTCATCTGTTTTCCCATAATGAAGAAAACGAGAATGTCTGGTATTCACTTGTCATTGAAAACAGCGCTAACAGTGGAGACGAGGGCTACATAACGCTGAACGACAGTCGTGTTCTAATACAAAGCGATGGACTGGTCCAGTGGGTTGTGCCTCTGATAATCCAAAGCACCTGCACAGTGGACGTCACCTACTTTCCGTTTGACAGCCAGGTGTGCAAGATATTTATCGGGTCGTGGATATACGAAGAGGTACAGGTCAACCTATCGCTGAAGAACTCTGCCGTCGACCTTTCCTTCTACTCGCAGAATACGGAACTCGACCTTCTCGAAGCAATCCTGGAAAGGAGTGTCTCAAATAGAAAAAGTCCTCAGGTAAAAAAAACTCCATCATGCAAAAATAGTTGTAGAGACAAATGCAAAAATATTTCATATATGGATATTAGATATATTAGATAATTGATATATTAAATTGATGTTAAAGGATTAGGATACTAAAAGGGAGAGGCAGGAGAAGAGAAGCAATCTCTGTCTAAAGCCTGCATTCCCTATGAATTGGTGGCGTAGCCAAAGGGGGTTTGGGGGTTAAAACCCCTTGGGCGCCGACTAAAAAAGTTTTAATGTGTTTCCATGCATTTTAAATTTTGGGACGCGGTTTTGAGGGTCAAGACCCCCCTTAGGGCTGCTGACCAAAATTTTGTAAGCGCCATAGGCGTGACGACCTTTTTCTGCTTGTCCGCATCTGAAAGAAACAATTTTAGAAGGAAAGACATAGGATATATACATAGGATGGCCTTTTTTTCCTTGTTAAGAATTTTCGAAATTTGGTTACGGTCAAAAGTCAAAACCAAACTCCCCTTCCGGAAATCCTTGCTACGCCACTGCTATGAATCAATATAATATGTGATAATATGCTGAATGGCAGATACTTTCAATATCCTTATAAGCTTATTAAAGTGTTTTCTTGTTTCTCGTTCACAGAGTATTATTCGGCTATTTATTCGACGCAAGCCTCTTTACTATGCGTACACGATAATCTCTCCGACGCTGGTGCTCTGCATCCTGAATCTGTTCAGCTTTCTGCTTCCCTGTGACAACGGAGATAAAGTGGGAATTGGACTGACAGTATTTCTATCGCTCTACGTCCTTCAACTGGCAGTGGCAGAAAATATTCCAGAGTCGAATTCACTGCCGCTGATCGGTAACAATGCTATCGCAAAACCCCTTTGTAACTATCAAGCACTTGCATTTCCGGTATACAGTAGCTCAAAACACCGTGAACAGTTGTTAGTTTGGTTAAATCGGTTATCAAGAAATAACATACTCATGTTCAGTTATCAAACAAATGGATATATTTGCTGGAATAATTACAACGACGACGACGACGATGATGATGATGGCGATGGTGATGATGATGACGACGATGATGATGATGACGACGATGATGGTGATGATAATTTTATATACATGTATCCAGCAAATACAGTGTTGGCTATTATGGTATTGTCGAAAGGCGTCAACGGGGTTTGAACCTCGCTCCGTCAGCCTACCGCCCCAACGCGTAACCCACTCAGCCATCTTCTGCCCCTTCCCTCTTCCGCCCCTTAAACAAAATATCAATGTGGTATAGAGAGGCTGTGCCCCTGTACAATAGCTTGGTCGTCACCATCATAGCTTATCATCACCATCATCATCATCATCATCGTCATCGCCGTTTTCTTGTTCTGTTCTTGTTCTAGGTCTTTTCCTGACTCTGGTCATGACGCTGAATGCGATCTCTCTCGTCTGCGCGACGGTTGTCATCAACGTCAAGAAGAAAGGCGATCTCGCCTGCTGTCCCTACGTTCCCAACTCAGTCTTGAACTTCTGCAGGAACGTGCTCGCCCGTATCGTCTGCACGACGTTCGTCAACTACGAGGAATACTACGGCTTCTGCGATCATCATCATCATCAGCAGCAGCAGCAGCAGCAGCAGAAGCAGCCAAGCGACTCGGTCTACGTGATGACATCGTCGGCGGCGAACAAGGAAGCGTCTTTGTCGGATCGCAACTCGGACAGTAACAACTCGGAGAGCGTCGCTCATCATCATCATCATCATCATCATCATCGCGTCATCGGCGATGCTGTCCGCGATCTCGACGCCGACTGTCGCAACGGAGACGAGTCGGGCAACTCGCAAAAGTTTCGGCCGGTATCGAGGAGGAGGATGAGGACTCCGGGTAAGGCCAAAACGAACAGCGTTCACAGGGAAGCGACGGGCAGACCATGCCCGGCTGCGCAAACCAGAAGTCGATGTCAAAACGTGCGAGATCCTCGACACGAATGGTATTTCGTTGCCGAGATCTTGGACAAGACGCTGTTTCTCGTATTTCTTCTTACGATGTTGATAACCGTCGTTGTCTCTCTGGTGGTAGTGCCTTTCGTTCACAGATAGATGGTCTTTTTCGGATGGAACATCATCCAGTCGTTTTGCTGCAGTGTCAACACGAGTAGCCTATTGCTCGTTGAAAACAATATTTAGGCCTACTTAAAAATGCATATCTGGATAGTAAAACGCAAATGATTTGATACCGGACTTACTGTAGACAAGTCCAGCTTAGTATTATTTAGTGTATAGCGCAATCCTGTAAAACACATGATATCAATTTGATGAAGCAGTCTCTGGTATTCTAGTAAAGAATTTATAGTTTCTTGACTACTAACTGATGAAAAATTATGTATATATATCATCATCATCATCATCATCATCATCATCATCATCATCATCATCATCATCATCATCATCATCATCATCATCAATAGACTCGCTGGCGGTTCCAGGATTTCTTCACCGGGAGAATGAAAAGAATTTTATTGGTGAAATGAAAAGACTGAGTTCTCAATAAACTGCCGTCATCACAGAATCATTTTTTCAATCTTACTAAACTTTTACAAAAAATAGGTCGACAAGCAAAATAACGTCATCCGTAGTTTTCATCATTTTCATAGACTTTTACCAAAAATAACAAATCACAAGCTTTCTGTTCAACTTTGGTAGTGGCAATGCATCCCACCCAATCGTCCCCCACTTGGAACCGCCACTGATCAATAGCCATGGGTTCAGGGCCCGCTGGTGTCTGCTACCGTCCTCGCAGTCTGTTTCCAGCCTCTTCTCTGAAATCTTGTCTAAATTCTCATCATCATCATGATCGTCGTCTTCATCATCGTGCTTTCTGTCAACTTTTTAGTGGCAACAGCTAGACACAAAATGTTTCCAAGAAGTTCTATCTTCTGTTAATCGTTTCCTCCCAATGACCCCAATTGGGACATGTTCGTATCTTCTCATGAAACAACAAATGGTTTTTCCTGGGTCTTCCTCTTACTTTACTTCCTTCTATTTGAGTGTAGAGTGCCGTGCCCGTGTAGGGTACTGTTTTTAGCATTTTAACATACGCACCGTATACGAAACTAGACCTATTGAAATTTTGAAATAAAGAATGAAGACTTACAACGCACTAGATTTATACAAATCACATTATTATTTAAAACTACTGTAAGTTTGCTGTATTGTGCAAAGACGAAAATTCGTAATTTTAAAAATAATACATGCATTCAACATCCAAGCATCACAAGTATTGTCCAAAATGAAGCAGCGGACAATCCTGTAGTGAAAAAATAGAAGTGCCTTTGGCTAAACGGTTATTTCCACAGTTTTAAATAATTTCCAAGTAGGTCTGAATAGATGTTAGTCAACGATATTACAAGACAGATGTTTTGAAGCAATTTAAAAACGTGCTAATATACTGTAGATGTTCAGTAGACAATATTTTCATGGCAACACAGCCGCTCTCTGCAATAGATACGATCAAATTTTTATCATTTTCCAATATATCTACAATTCAGGGGTCGGTAACCTTTTGGACAGCGGGGACCGAATTGCTACGGCAGTGTCTTTCCGAGGGCCATGTAATTAAATAATTTCTCGACGGGCCCCCAAAAAGTTTTAAAGTTTTTTTTATTTTGTGCTGGAAAAGTTTAAGAGTTCTCCAAAAATATGCATATCGAGCGTGAAAAATAGTGATCTTCTTTGCTTGTCGGGCTTTTTAAAAAAGGCAATGACTTTTTTTACAAAAAGCTGTAGGGCCGGAGGGCCGAATTAAGCTCTCTGGCGGGCCGGATGTGGTCCGCGGGCCGAAGGTTGCCGACCCCTGATCTGCATCTTCTAATAATCAAATCACATCTAATTGCTTCTCTAAATTCTGACACGTTCACATTTAGATAATAGAAATAAGCCGATCACAAGAATGTTCACATCTGTAGCCTAATATTCGCGACAGAATTTTGATTTGTCGTTGTCATGCACTCTGCTCTACACAAGACAAATTCTTTATATCGAGAATAAGTCGATGTTTGTCAATGCCAAAGCTCTACTTAGAATGTCTTGATGCAGTAATGTAACGCAAAGCAAAATTTGTCAAGTTTCGCAGTGAGTTTACAGAGGTGGCAAGAAGTGAGGAGCTGATGAACGGAATCAGTGGCGGCTCCACATGGGGGGAGGGTCTGGGGGACGCGCCCCCTATTGAATGCCTTCTTCCAGTGCCACCCGTTAGGACACTATATTTATTACGACGTATACCTAGCAACAAAATAATGGTTGGCCCCATGCTTAGAAGTTGCCACCCCCCCCACTTGCCAAATCCTGAAGCCACCACTGCAGACAATTGCAGAGAGAAGCTCAATTCTAAATTCTCGATTGCAAATACTTGCTTTTATTTATTACTTATTCTTTTATTTATTTAAGCTATAGCAATGGCATAAATTATTTATCCGTAATCGTACATAGTTACTATGTTCACCGGGATAAAGTTAAGTTGATGAGTATCGACAAAATCAGAGCGACAAAATCAGAGATGGCAGTGGGTCACTCGAACTGACCATGACCAATGTGAGCCATTAATCCTTTGACCCATGATGACCCAAGTCGTCTACGGACGAAATACAGTAGAACTTCGTTATAACGTATACTTAGCGGGTCTGTAAAATTCAGTACGTTATATTCGAGGTACGTTATATCCAATACCTTCCAAAAACACGGAGGCGCATCACACACACACACACACTGCGGTACTTTATAACCGAGTATTCGTCATAATCGAGTCCGATATAACGAGGTTCTACTGTAGGACGTTCGCGCTGTCGACGCGGCCTTCTTCAGGCGTCGTTAAGAACCAGCCAACCCGACTCGTCCATCTTCCCACCGCCCCCGTCCCCGGAAGAGACGCAGAAGAGTCGCTGTACCATCCGACTGTTGACGCTCGCCAGGGAATGCAGGTGGAGCAGCAGGTCGCCGTAGCGCAGTCGGTCGTCCGGACGCGACAGGCGAACAAGGTCGCTGAGGATCCGGCACGCTCCGGAGTTGATCCGATCCACCACTCCGGTGCGCTTGATCCCGTTCGTACAACCTGCAAAACAATAAACAACCCTAACCCTACTGCACTTAATAATAATAATAATAATAATAATAATAATAATAATAATAATAATAATAATAATAATAACAGTAATAAAAGTGATGATGATGATGATGATGATGATGATGATGATGATGATGATGATGATGATGATGAAATAACGGCGCTTCTAAATCTGTAGGTGGATCGTCGTGTAGGCGAAAAGGCTGAAGGCGAATCGCCGTGTAAGCGAATTGCCAAAGAAACCCGCCACAGTGAGATTGCCCAACACTATTAGTGGCCCCATAAGATTGCCCATGCAACACTATTAGTGGCCAGCTGGAAATCTCTAACGAAGCTAGAGAAGCAAGTCATCATTTTTCTTCAGTTCCTTATCGACGAACGAATGTGATTTTAGCAGCCCCTATAATAAGCCAAATAATTTGCTCCTATATAAGCTTAACATCGATGCAGGCAATGGGGAAATCAACCATAGAGGAACTTCAATATAATAATAATAATAATAATAATAATAATAATAATAATAATAATAATAATAATAATAACAATAATGCAATTTAAAGTGGTCTAGGCGGCTAAGTAAGCCTCTGTGGAAATCACTGCAGTAACTCTCCACATTCAATAACCTATAGTTTTCCGAGTAACAGAACGGATGGAAGGAGGAATATTTGACCCGTTTATGCTTGAAATCTAGCTTCACGAATGCCGTTTAAATCCACTAAATTCATCAATTCCGAACATGTTTGTCGTAACGAAAATAATCATAAATTTCTCTCAAATTCTTACACAAGTCGGAACCTGCTATAGAGCCTACAGTAGACGGTAGACCCACTGCGTATTTAGCACGCTCGCTTTTAACGGATACAAAGATGCATTTATTACTGACGGCGAACGACAGAACGCCGCATAGGTTAATAAAACTGCATTTTATAGACAAAAGAGGCAATAAAGACATTGATTACAGGGTCGACGATGATACTCCAGTTGCTTAGACACAGTAACGTCGAGATGTAAGGCCTACGTGACGCAGTAATCCTCGATATGAGACAAGCCAATGACCTCATGTTCGCTCAAAAAAATGGTACAGTGATCACGAGCCCTGGTGACACGCCAAATGGTCGCGGATTCGAAAAGAGACAGCAGGGGCGGGCCCAGCTGCAAAAATAATGCTTTTATTAATTTTTTGTCGTAATGTCACCCGATGTTACTATATGAGCGCTGATTAACAGCACATATGAACTTACAGTAGCAGTCAAAAGTAATTGCCACAGTATGAAATTTATAAAATTTCATACCATGGTCAACTTATAAGACGTTTTAAATTTTTTTATCAGGAATCGGTATGAATTAGTTGCTAAGGTACCTTGGTAGCAGATTTTGGCGGTTTATTTAATAATTGTGTTTTTAATTATATGTGCCAAACATATAATAAAACTTTTTATTTTTAGTTGTGGTAAATACTTTTGTCCACTACTGTATGTCAGCCTCTAACAACATGTATGCTGGAGTTTCCGGAATTTTTCCGGAAAAAATTCTGGAAACTTTCCCGGCATTCTATTTTTCCGGAAAAGTTACAACCCTAAATACATCAGGGAATTATAATATGATGACCTTGTGAAATTTTGCTCAAAGGATCCAATTAATTCTGGTGCTCGTCTTTACTGGATAAAATCGTCCCTGACTACAACGATAGACTGTGAAACTAGACTTAGCCAAATACGCAGCCTACTTAATGCCTTTCAGAATGACAATTAGATCTGTTTACTTCGAAACTAACGCTTGCAGGCACTGCTCGTAATGCTGCCGTTGCTAGAGAGGCTCGTAGGTTGAGAGAAGCAGTGGCGTAGCCAGGATTTCTGGAAGGGGGGTTGGTTCCGGTCGTGACCAAACTTTGCAAAAATTTTCTTATTTTTCCTTTTTTAGAGAGCTGACAAGCAAAAAAGGTCGTCACCTTCATATTCTTTCTATTTTTTTCTAATTTTCTATAGCATTTAGAAAACTTTTCAATCGGCATTCAGCCACGGGGTTTTGTCTCCCAAAATCGCGTCCGAAAATGAAAAATATATGGAAAAGCATGTAACAAATTTTTCGTCGGCAGCCAAAGGGGGTTTGATCCCCCAACCCCCCTGGCTACGCCACTGGAGAGAAGCATTGTGTGCTCGCCCTAGAGCAGTTGCGACCAATTTACTGTTAGTAGAATCAGGTCTGAAGGTCATTTCCTTCGACCAACAAGCGTCGAAGGTCGACCATTCAAGGTCGTTGCCTTGGCTGCAACACGAGTCACGACGGCACTGCGGTTTTTTTAAAACAGCTAAACCGTTGCCTAGCAACAAACTATGTTATGTCCATCGGTTGTGTTGCTACTAAAATCCAAGAATATTTCAACGTATAGGGAAGACTTGCATTCTACACTGTTTATTCCAAGTCGATATTAATATCAATTGAATAGCGATTAGAATAGGCCTACAGAATACAAAGATTGCGTGACCGCATGGCTAAGACTTACCGGAAGTTATCTTGGAAACATGGATTATTAATTATTGGTAGTAATTGCAGTGATTTTCACACAAGCTAATGCCTCCTAAATCACTTGAAATCGCTTCTTTTTAATTATTATTATTATTATTATTATTATTATTATTATTATTATTATTATTATTATTATTATTATTATTATTATCATCATCATCATCATCATCATCATCATCATCATCATCATCATCATCATCATCATCATCATCATCATTATTATTATTATTATTATTATTATTATTATTATTATTATACCTACATGAGCTATAACCGCAGAATTATCAAAGCGAAAGGAAGATTATCACAGCATTATAATTCTAACGACTTTATAATTTTAATTGGGTTGCGTTAGGAAGTACGTTAGAAGAGAATGCACGAAGGTTAAAGTTGAAAGGACACTGATGAGACGACAACCTGGCGTCCTTTCTCTGTTCGTCGGAGACTTTTTCACACGAAAATGCCGAATTCCACGCCCACCGCCCATTCCGGATTCCTGGCTACGCCACTTGTGAGGTTATACTTGCTCCAGACCTCTGTGGCGCCTCTAATTCAACTTACGCGGAGATTTTAAAACGCGTGATTTGCTTATAAAGATCAACGGGAAAGATAGACTGGTCAACAGTGGCGGTTTCAGGATTACTTGTGGAGGGGGGGGGGTGATGAAATGAACTCACAGGGAGTTGGTGGGGGATGAAAACAGAATGGAAAAATCAATAAACTTTGCCCAAAAAGCAGACAAAAAGGAATTTTACCCCTAATTTTACTACACTTTTACCGCGAAAAATAGGCTGACAAGCAAAACAAAAACAAAAAAGGCCATCCGCAGGTTTTTCAGCGTAGTTTTACTAGACTTTTACCCAAAAACAGGTTTCACAAACCAAAAAATAGTAAGTCCGGAAGTCCGGTGGGGATGCATCCCCACTCACTCATCTCCCACGTGGAACCGCCACCGCTGGTCAAGCAAAGCGCTTCGCTAAGCCTGCCCCTACTATAGCGCTATATAAGTTGACATATTGACATATAATGATATTGACAAGCATACAGGAATGACGGAATGACTTCTTACCGGAATGGAACAGCGTAATCAGACGCATGCACTGGTATTCCTTGCTGTCGACTTTCAGCGTCTGACACTTGGCGATGAATCTCTGAATGTCCTCCACCGATCCGACAGTCGGCAGTTCGGCCGGAACCACTTCACCCCTTCTCCTCCTCCTCCTCCTCCTCCCGTCAATCGTCGTGTTTGTCGCGACGGGGGCGACGGCGAACTGGAAATCGTTTTCCGCCATGTACAGCAGCAGCAGCCGCGACGCCGCGCCGCGTAGCAGGACCTTCCAGTCCTCCTGGGGAAGGTCCGTCAGGTCGCGGTACTTGGCGGCCAGCTGGGCGATCTCCGCGAGCCAGCGTCTCACCTTCCTGTCGACGACCAGCTGCAGCTTCTTCGCGATGACCACCCGCTGTCGACGGACGCTCGTGTGGTGCCTCGATCCCCGATCGCCGCCGCCGCCGCCGCCGCCGCCGCCGAGAGCGAGTTTCCTCAGAGACGAGTCGACGTGTCTCACCGTTTGGTCAAGGTTCTGCGTGTCAGCCTCCGAAGGTTCTGACGAGCGCTGGCCCCCGTCGAGAGCTCCCGTCTTCTCCGGTCGATCGCCGTACGCGCGGTTGAAGGAGAGAAGAGAGTGCAATATGGACTTGCCTACAGATCCCTTCCTTACACCGTTTGGCGGCGATTCGCCAAACTCGGAATCTCGCCGTAAAGAGACGTCGTTTTCTTCCGAGGTACAGTCGCTCTCAAGACTCACCTTCCGTCTTTTGAAGGCGAGACAGGCGGGGCCCTCCTCTTCCCCGGACGGCGGCCGACACGGAGTCGGCGGTAGGTATGACGCTCTGTTAAGGTGAACGGAGTACAGGCCGTTACCAGGTGGAATGGTCGACGGTAGAGGCAGACTGCGCAGCCGCGGGCGCTTGTAGCTGCTGTCGGCGGCGACGGCGACGGCGACGGCGCGGACTTGAGCCGGCGGTGGATTTCCGTGCCTGGCACCGCCGTCACTGGGTCCCACCGAGGTGGAGGAGGAGGAGGAGGAGGAGGAATATGACGGTGGGACGCCGCGATTGAGCAGGATGCTCTCCAGAATACTGCAGCGGTTGGACGCGGTTTCCGCAGCGGGTAACGCATCTACCGTTATAGAACAGTGATCGTCTTGATAGAAACCGGCGCCGAAACTGACGCTCCGGCAGCGAACGCAGCTGGCAGCGTTGTCGGGCGTCGACGACGATACACTTTCTTCGGCGGCGTTTGAACTGCTCTGCGCGAAGGACGGACCGGCTTCTAACCCCCGGCCGCCACGACGGCTTCCAAAGCAACTGTCCACGTCCAGACCTCCAGACGGAGGAGAAGTCCTCCGCGGATACGGAGGAGCGTCCGTGCCGTGGCAGGATCCGTTCTCATCGACGGTGGAACTTGGCATTTGCGGCGAGGAATAGTTTCGATCGACGTCGCCGGGCGGCGGCGGAGGCGATCCCCATGCACCGGCGGCCGCAGAGACCGTCGCTTGCGATCGGTCGGCTCCGTCCGGACATCTTCCGGAACCTACCGACGTGGTCGCTTTGCTAGCGAAACACGACGACACCGGAAACGCATATTGGTTGAGCCATCGACTTCCAGAGCTGACTTCCGCCCTTTGCATCGCATCGAACGATAAACGTTGAAAGCAATATAATCGTCTCGCTTTCTGCAAATATAAAACACGGCAGGACTTCGTTATAACGGACTCGGTTATAACGTAAACTCGGCTATGACGTATTGCAACGTACGGTCCCGTGTGATGGATGTGCTCAGCGGCGTAGCCAAGGAAGGGGGTTGGGGGGGCTAAACCCCCTTGGCTGTTCGACAAAAATTTTTTATTACGTATTTGCCCTTAATGAAAAAAGATAAAGTTCATCCGTAGGCTCAGTGCCGGTATAGGTGACGGTGCTGATCCCCGGTTTCATGACCATCAGCCCATAGGTAGTTAAGCCATACATCGGCGGACGGTGGCCAGTCTCTTCCGCCGAACCTATGGTTACCATCACAATGTTGCCACTGCTACTAAGTTTTTTATGTTACAACCGCGTCTGGCGAATAAGGCTGAGTTGACCTTAGGGGCTCTTACGGGGGTTGAACCCGTTCCGTCTGCGTGCCGGCCCAGCGTGTAACCACATGTCCATGTCCATGTCTATGTTATCATCATCATCATCATCATCATCATCATCACCATCATCATCATCATCATAATCATAATCATCATCATCATCATCATCACCACAATCACCATCACCATTATTATTATTATTATTATTATTATTATTATTATTATTATTATTATTATTATTATTGTCATCATCATCATCACTTATGCCATCTTCTCGATCCCTTAATGAAGCAAAATAATAATAGACGACCTGTTTTTGGCTTGTCAGGATTTTTCGGTGTTGGTTGTGAAATCACTCGATTAATTCATAATCTTTTTTTAGCTTCTCAGAATTTTCCGAAGTTGGAAATCATGGGAAGCATAACCCCTCCCCCTTTGGAAAATCCTGGCTACACCACTGGGTGCGCTATATATATGGATATAACGTACCTCAGATATAACGTACTCAATTTTACAGTACGCGATAAGTACAGTTAAGCACCTTCAACATGGAGACGGACAACCATTAGTGTAGCCACGAGGGGCCACAGGAGGTCAGGCCCCTTGTTCTTCCTGCAGCCAGTCGTGGGGCTTGTGCAGAAATCGATGAGATTTTTTTATCAGGGAGCGGTGATTTTCGACGAATTGGGTTGGCCACAGAATCTATTTTATTGATTAGGTTTTTAACGGCCAATAACTGGTTTAAGAAAGTGTAGTGTATGACGGTAGGTTGGGTTGGGTTCGGTCATGTGATCCTATTGCTTTCGTGGGATGGGCTGGGTCTGAATCATGGTCGGTTGTGTTGGGTTTCAAAAATGACCCATGTCCATGTCTATTTTATCATCATCATCATCATCATCATCATCATCATCATCATCATCATCATCACCATCACCACCATCATCATCACCATTATTATTATTATTATTATTATTATTATTATTATTATTGTCATCATCGTCATCGTCATCATCATTGTCATCATCACCACTACCATCATCACCACCACCACCACCACCACCACCATCATCATCATTAACCGTGGGTTCAACGCCTGTTGGTGCATAGGCCTAAATTACGCCTAATGCCGTGTTCACTCTTCACGGTTTCCTGCCATTCTTCCATGTGCACTGCTCTGTGTATTTTATGGTTGAAAGGAAATATGCGCTTAGAGTTTCTGCACAAGAAGTGTCCAACTTTACAGGAAGAATTCCACCGTTCTCTGGTCCGCCGGTTTTTAAACGTTCTCGCCTCGAAACCCATTTTTAAAGAAACTGAACCCCTAAAGTGAAGGAGCCAATCACTTGAAGCTATTTAAACTGGTAGCAACTAGACTAAATATGTCTGATTGCTTTGGCCCTGAGATTATAAAAACACGAGAGCAATTATTTCGTCTACATGCCAACATTAATTAACCGCGAGTACCAAACTCTCACTAAAACCATAAAAATGCTTCATAAGTCGAATCCGAGATACCCGCTGCATAAGCCGATGTGCCAGCTCAATATACTACTGGAAGCATTGCCATGAATTCGACAACAGGTCTAATACATACAGGCGGAATTCAAAACAGAAAGTCGTGATCTAAAACCAGAACCCAAACATTTAGTATCAATAAAGGGCCTACATGTGTCGCTACAAAATAACCTCGCGCAGATTATAAGGCCTATTATGAGTCTAGACCTAGTTTCATATTAGAATGTCACATGATTTGGAGATAAGGTTTACCATTTGCCTCTTTATTTTTCGAATTCAGTTGCAAAATATACGCTCCGAAACATACTCCCATATCCAAATCAGTCTGCCCAACACAAGAATGCCTAATGCATTAGCCCAGTCAGATTGATGAGTGACAATGCCTTTCGTCATGTACTTGAATCAGGCGTCACAGGAGATCAGTGTTGGTAGGCTGGGCTACCGATATATATATATATATATATATATATATATATATATCCATATATATCCAATTATCCATATATATATCCCACGAAAAAAATGGGGTTCATTGCATTGAAACTTGTTCTAAATGTTACGTTGCTGACCGTCTTGCGGTTATTCTTGCCTTAACGGACTTTCAACTTGAAAATATTTTTTGATACAATTAGTAAACATTTTGTGTTCAATTTCAAAGAGTCAATCATACACTATGCAGTGTTTATTCTAGGCCTTCTCTGGGGAAGAATTCCCCCAAGTTTTAAAATCTTCCCCAAAAAACTTTTTATATGTTGGCTGGGGGTGGACATTTCCTCCCCCCAAAGTGTGGAGACTCAGACCTTGTCCCCCCAAACATTTCAAAATCCCCCCAATGTCAAGGTGGCTAGAATAAACATTGTACACTGTGTATGCTGTCAACCCATATTATATGTTTTAATAGTTAAGTATTAGTTACAAGTTATTAACTCTTCAATTATTCCCTCTGTATCTTATGATATATATATATATATATATATATATATATATATATATATACATGAACGTCGTCGTCACATCTTTCATATGGATTCTGGATTTTAATACACAATTTTGATAAACTAAATACTACTTTACTGGCGTATAATGTTTGTTTCATTTTGGAAACAATGTAGGAATATTCTTGCATTTAATCGTTGCGTTCTATCTCTGATCTCCGCTGTATAACCGGCTCTTGGTATTCTTCGGTTCTTCGTCTATTTTCACTCACAGAACTTCTGGCAGTAGGAAACGAGAAATTAGAACCACAGACCATATATACATAAAAAAAATATGACCATAACCCCCCCCCCAAAGTACCAGCACTGGCACAAATTTTTACATTGAATTGTGTCTCTTTCACTACAGTCAAGTCAATTTCAACCCCAAACCAAAGGCCTGGAGTCTGGGTAAAACACTGGCCTTAACAAACATCACGGAGAAAGCTAGGTGCATGCGAAACCAAATGGCTCCAAAGAATTCCGAAGTCAATAATGTCATCTAAAGGTCAACTAAAGGTCAACTGGAGGTCAAGTGCGCACACTTCAGAAACTTTGTTTTCCTTTGTAAAGATGAAAGCTGCGGGCAAGTCTTCACACGAAAGCCGTATAAACAATTTACTTTCAAAGAGCAATGTAGACTTAAACCTTCAGCAATGCTACTATCAACATGCGTTTGGACGCTGAAGTCAGACATCTTTCGTTGAACGATCTTTGATCCAAATGACACAGGACGTTACAAGATGGAAAATATGTATAATGGAAATCTTGCAGTCTGTGCAGGCCGAGCATCATCATCATCATCGTCGTCGTCGTCGTCGTTGTCATCATCATCATCATCATCGTCATCATTCTGCTCCATGGGCACAATACCCGTAGGTGTCTATTGCAATTTGAGTTCGCCTCCTCCATTTGTCTCCATCTTATGTGACTTTGTAAGCTTCACGTACTTTGCATAAAAATTTCCAGTTTTTCATCGACCGCAGAGGAAATTTCATCGCATGGAGACAATGTACAGCGAATTCAGTCTAATGTCCAAAATGAAGTCGCTAATAATATTATTCCCTATCTGTGAATCCAAAAGAATCATGCCCAGGGTAAAATGGGAGGCGAAAACAACAGAGGAAGACTGCGAAAAGAATGGATAGACAATATTAAAGAATGGTGCAAAATGGACACATATGATGCTTACAAAGCCACACAAGACAGAGACGAATGGAGGAGTCAAACTCAAATTGCAACAGACATCGATGGTGCCATAGAGATGACTGATGATGATGATGATGATGATGATGATGATGATGATGATGATGATGATGATGATGATGATGATGATGATGATGATGAATCTTCCGCCATAGACTGACAGATTTCCGTTATTAATTATTTAGCGATAGCCTAGAATGCCTAGATCCACCTCTAGCAGACAGCGTGAATTTTTTCCGTGTCTATAAACGCTTCGTTTTTTAAATCGCCTCTTACAACTTGGCATAAATATTAGCTTTCATCTTTAAAGTCGAAAGCATATCGGTCTCATACAAGCAGAGAAGTCTTGCCAACCGTGATCGTGCATTTTAAAACCAGAATGAAGCAGATGAGAGGCCTCGGAAATAGCAAGGAACCAGTCTTAACTGCAGAACTATTCATTCTTAGCGAATTTAAAACGCTCAATCGCTCTTCCACTCTTTAATACTTACACATGTCCTTAACAAGGATTGTGACCAATATTGATTTTACAATTCGCGACGTTAAATAGAAATCCGAATCACAGCTACGCCATTAGAAATCAATAATTTTATATAGGCCTATGTACGCATCTAGAAATCAATAGTTTAGTACATATAGAAATCAAATAATTATCATCATACATGAAAAATGATACATGCATCATCATACATCATGAAAACGAAAAAACGATAATTATCGTTTAGATGTACGATTTTTATGATGTATGATCATGCTTGTATCATTATAATTCCTTCAATGATGTCCATCATATATTCAAACGATAATTATCGTTTACATGTATAACCATTGATTACAAGGAAAAGAAGGCTACCTTTCGTCACGAAGGTTCTTTCCAGCAACTCAGTGGCACAGATGCCGCGCGATGCCGACGCGACGAAGCCAACTGTCTTGACCGCCAGAACGCTCTCATGTCACGGCCGCCGAAGCAAGCAAGGCCCGTCGCTGCTGGAGGGAAGTTTGCGCGTGCACCAGTTATTAGTCTTACCTTGGCACGGTTTCGTTTTCTCGGCGGTTAGAGGTCGGCCACGCTTTACTCTCGAAACCCCGTGTCTGCGCGAACGTGGCCTATACTACGGCGGTTCGCGTTGCCTGCTGTCGCGATTAATAATGTATCCGCAGAGATCGGTTTGCGGTTGAGGGGGGGGGGGTTCCGGTAAAAACGTTGTCGGTAGAAGTCCCTTCTGTACGAGCGTTGCTGCTGTTGCTGCTTTCGAGCGAATAATATTCGGAACTCGGCGGCCTCGAGATTAACGCATGAGCCGGATTTTTTTTACAATGTCGCAACGACCTTCCTTCGAACGCGCCGGCGCTGTTGGAAGCCGGCTTCTTTACGGCGGCGGCGGCGGCCGGCGGCGTCATCTATAGACCGGCAGAGCCTAGAGCCCTAGACCGACGGTCGCCGCTGTCGTTGCCGGGCTGCTTCAAGGTCTTGCGCGGTCAAAACAACGTCAAGGGGAGGAGCTAGTGAAACAGTCGACGAGGATTCGGCCTTCAGACGACGGTCTACGACTCTAGCACAGATAAACAACAGGCCATCGAGACGCAGCACGTGGACGAGAGAGAGAGAGAGAGAGAGAGAGAGAGAGAGAGAGAGAGAGAGACAGACAGACAGACAGACAGACAGACAGACAGACAGACAGACAGAGAGACACAGAGACACAGAGAGAGAGAGAGAGACAGACAGACATACAGACATGCAGATAGACAGACAGACATGCAGATAGACAGGCAGGCAGATAGACAGGCAGGCAGATAGACAGGCAGGCAGATAGACAGACAGAAACAGTGACAGAGAGAGGTCAGAGACAGATAGAGACAGTCAGATAGAGCCAGAGTCAGAGAGACAGATAGAGATAGAGATAGCCTAGAGAGAGAGCGAGAGAGAGAGAGAGTGTGTGTGTGTGTGTGTGTCGGAGACAGAGACCGACCGACAGACAGACAGAGACAGAGATTGGATGATTAAAATGCCACCAAATCTCCCGAGTCCAACTCCAAGCAGCAGACGCGCCTTGATACGTCCTTGAGCGTAGCGGGTGAGTCGGCTGCGGAGGGATCCGCGTCTAGGGGATCTAAGAGGTTCATCTGGAGTCAGAATTTATTTCAGTGTCTCGGAATCTCAGACGACGCCGACCGTTCGAGCGTCTGCGCGTCTGTTTAGTGCGAGGGGAGGGGGTGGGGGTGGTGGTGGTGGGATACACTGTTTTACTGGAGGCCAAAGTCGCGTCGTATTAACCACGTGACCCCAATGTTATTAAGAGAGTCGGGTTTCAAAACGTTGCTGTTTGTAATTTAGTCGAACTAAAAATAAGTTGGCAAGCCTTGACTTTTAAGTGTCCCATCGTTGGTCGAATGCAAACAACGTTGACAATGTAAAGCACCCTTGACTTCTGCTCTTGCTATGTTTATCGCGCTATACCAAATTGACATGATTGATTGATTGAAACGGGAGCTTGATAATTGACAGCAGGGTTATTTCTAGGATTATCAATATGGGGGTGTCGGTATATTTTGGGTTCAATCCATGCCGAAAATGTCTGACAAACAAAAACGTTCATCCCAAGCTCAGATAGGGGGGGTGTTGGGGGTGTCGGTCTCAAATTTGGGAGGTGTTGGAGCGTTCGGGGGTGTAAAAATATCCCTCTTTGGCAGACATGATAACTAAATGCCTCATTGACTATATTGGATCGCTTTGTCGTTCGATTTTTCAGAAACTTTGGGGGTCTAGACCCACTTCTCAATGCTAACCACTCGGTGAGGGGATTAAAATTATTTCCTTTTAACCGTTCGACCTATTGCCGGAGGCAGTGTTTTATCCAGATTCCAGATCTATGGAGGAGAGGGTGGAATAATTGACTTGTCTGGAGAGAGAGAGAGGCGCAGTTCAATGCAAAAATGTGTCATTGTCGAAATTTTTCGGGAGGGAGATTTTTGAGTTTGTTGGGGGTTGGGGTGGGGAAATCTCCACTAACAGGCCTGGATAAAACACTGGCTGGAGGATGGAATATTTGAGGGGGTAGTTTTATGGGGAGTAGTTTGACTCCCGCTGATTTTAAGATGCTTTTAGCGACAATGATGAAGACGACGACAATAACGACGTTGATGACGACGACGATGATGAAGACGACGACGTGATGATGATGACGACGGCGACGATGGAAGGCCCGCAGCAGATGAAATTGCCTTCGCTTTTATGTTTGCTATGTTTTCGTTTTGTTGCTAAGTTTAACCAGAAAGTCTATTGAATTTTTATACTGAGTTCATTCCTATTTTGCCATTGATGCGAATTCGTAGGGCAAGAAACGAGTTGGGAGGCACAAACAATATTTCTTTAGCAGATGGAACGAATTAGGTGATACAGTAAGACAGCATAGGCCACTAGTCTAGACTAATGTGTATGCATTTAAACATAACTACAGTATGTACAAAGCGATATCAGATTAGGCATTTACTATAGGCTCGCTTAGTTTGATTGATATATAGGCCTAGTGATTATAGTCTTAATAAATAATAAGCAAACGCTTCTGTATATTTGCAAGTGTATCTAAAACTCAGAAAGTTCTTGACAGATTTCTTCGAAACTTTTTAAACCCAACCCACGAAAGCAATATGGTTACTTGACTCAACCCAACCTACCGTAATACAATGTCATTACAATTTATTAAACCATGACTTATTTTTTTACCCAAACCAACCCAACCCATCATAAACATGGACATTTCTGACCCAATCCAACCCAACCCACGAGACATGCATGTTGAACAGGCCACCTATAGAGAATATCCGGGACCGGAAGCAGTGGCGGCTCTAGGATTTGGCAAGTGGGGGGGGGGCCGTTGGGGTGGCAACTTCTAATTATGGGGGCCAACCATTTGTAGTTTAATGTATGTAGCATTAAGTATAGGGTCCCAACTGGGGGGCTACTGGGGGGCAGGCACTCAATAGGGGTACGGCCCCCTGCCCCCCTCCCCACCCGGGTGGAACCGCCACTGACCGGGAGCCCTGGTATAAAGGTTGGTTGTCCATTATGCGAATTTCAACATATACAGATATGCTTATTAATTAATAAGGTTATGTCAAACGTGGCTGCGAGGCGGTTTTCCCATAGACACAACATATGAGAAATATATTCAAAATTATTTTTATTTTAAAATTTGGATTTTAATATTACAAAAATTCCATCGATGGGTTCCCTTTGAGTTATGTGAACCCCGGAACAATGTACCGGCTGCTCCTCTCACAGGGATATTTTGCACCCCTAATACCTCCAACACCCCAATCTAAGACCGACATACCCTCCACCCCCAATTTGAGCCAGGGATGACCTTTTTTGCGTGTCAGACTATTTCGGCAGGCGACCCCCAGAAAATACCGACACTCCCCTTAAATTGAGAATCCTAGAAATAACCCTGCCTTCTCCTCAGGCCTGATGTGGAATATTATACGTGTCAAATGAAGCAAGCTTTAATCGACTGAATTTACTGTACATAAATTTTTTTCTGTTGTTTTTCGCGACGGTCAAAGTCGACCTAAGAGATCTAGCATTGCAGCATAATAGACAGCGTTATTCGGCAGATATGACCACTTTCAGTAAGGCATGTCGTCACAGAGAGCGCGCGTGCTGTACAGTTTCAGCGTCTTTTGGACTCGGAACGAATCGACTTTTGTCTTGTGTATGTTTTGGACGCCTAAGACGGCGCTAGAACAAAATGTCCGCGGACAAAATGTCACGGACAAAATGCCACGGGGACAAAATGTCAGCGAACAAAATGTAACTCTAACCCTAACCCTAAACCGTGACATTTTGTTCGCTGACATTTTGTCCCCATGACATTTTGTCCCCATGACATTTTGTCCGCGGACATTTTGTCCGCCCACGCCTATAGGACAGTGATGTGTCTGTTGCAGATGGGAAGAAGCTTCTGAACGTGTGTTCCCGATGGTCATGTTATGACGCATGCGCAGTCCTTGATTTCCTCCACCATTGGTGTGGCCGGAATAAGGTTGGAAGGCGGTTCCTGATAGTCCCCGTCCAAATAGACTCTGAAATCGAAACGGAAACTAAATCAATAATAATTGCTGGCCAAGCATGGACGACGAACACATTAAGTAAAGTAAGTAAAGTAAAATCTCGTGGATTTCTATAGCGCCTTGGAAAGCAGCACAACAGTAGCTGCTTATTCTTGGGGCGCTCAGCCTCTTTAAAATAGCTATAGGAAAGGTGTGGATCAGCCAGGCAATAGTCAATATCCGAAGGGCAGTGAGGCTAGGTTGTTACAGCTATGGCGGAAATGATTTAAGAAACAGGAAGGATTTAAGCTTAGACCTGAAGACTTGAGGAGATAGTGCAGGAATTATAGGAAATGAGGAATCAGATTTTATTGTTTTAAAGTGTCCAAGTGTGCGAAGGAAGCTGGGATCGAGTTCCAGAGTTCAGGTGCAGCGTATGAGAAGGCACGATTGCAAATTTTCAGGGATGATTGATTTAGCGGGCGTGACAGAGTGAGATGAGATGACGAACGTGGGGTCGAGGAGGCTGAGGGGGCTAATAGTGACCTAAGGTAGACAGGTTTTGATGACTGAAGTGAGCTATGTGTAAGTGTTATTATCTTATATTGGATACGTTCAGTTATTTTAAGCCAATGTAATGATTTTAGTATGGGGGAAATATGGGAGAATTTAGGTGACTTAGTAACAGCACGAGCAAGTGCATTTTTGTATTGATTGCAATTTGTTGATAGAGGCTTTGGGAAGGTTATAGTAGAGGAGTTACAATAATCTAATTTGGAGTGGACTATTGAAGTGGCAATTGTGGAGGCAGTTTTAGTATCTAGGCAAGGACGTAGGCGGCGAAGGTCACGAATATGAACATAGCAGGCTTTTGATAATTGGGAAATTTGTGATTCAAGTTTAGAAAAGAATCAAATTTGAATCCTAGATTTCTAGCAGTTGGAACAGGGATTATTGTGTGGTGTCAGAAGCCAAAACTAGTTTAGGATTGTCAATTTTTTTGAGTTGTTGGGGTAGTCCAATTAAAAGAAACTCTGTCTTAGAAGGGTTAAGAGCGAGGAGATTAGATGACATCCAAGCAGAGATTGATGAGAATGCAGATTCAAGCTCAATAATAGAAGCATTGAATGAAAGAGGTGAGAAGGAAAGGAATAGCTGAGTGTCATCAGCATAGAGTTGGTGATTTAAATTGAGGGAATTGATTAAAGATGAGAGTGGTGTGGTGTAAAGGCTGAACAGTACAGGCCCAAGAACAGATCCTTGAGGCACTCCAAAATCTACAGCGTGAGATAGAGAAATTTGGCTAAGACAGGACACTTGAAAAGACCGGGATTTAAGATAAGATGAAAACCAGTTGTGAGCTATTTCAGATATTCCAAACCAAAGAGAGAGTCGTTCGAGCAGAATTTTGTGATCTATAGTATCAAATGCAGCAGAGAGGTCAAGGAGACAAAGGCCAGTAACTTGTCGGAGACCAATTGCGGTTAAGAGTCTATCATGAATGTATTTGAGAACGGTTTCAGTTGAGTGATGTTTAGTGTAGGCAGACTGATGAGCATTATATAGCGAGTTATTTGAAAGGTGTTCGGTCAGTCTGGAAAGCACAATTTTCTCAGTAAGTTTTGATAGAAGTGAAAGATTTGAGATGGGGCGATAGTTATTAAGATCTTCTCTGTCAAGACCAGGCTTTTTTAGGAGAGGAGTGACAAAAGAGTTTTTGAATGAAGATGGGAAAGTGCCTGAGGTAAGAGAGAGGTTAATGATTCTAGTTATGATAGGCGTAAGCACGATGGCACACTGTTTGAGTAAAGAAGTAGGTATGGGATCTAGGTCACATTGTTTGTTTGGCAAGGATAGTAGAAGTTTGGATACCTCTTCTTCAGTTGTAGGAGTGAAGCTGGATAAATTGCATGGGGGTTGTGGGGGAGAAGGGTAATGAGGAGAGGTGGTTTGAGTAATAGTGAAAGACTTAAGGACACTGCGAATCTTAGAGATTTTTGCAGAGAAGAAATTAGCAAAAGATTCAGCAAGTTCTGACAGAGAAATGGATTGAGGGGAGAGGTTTTGATTCTTTGCGATGGAAAAGATCATTTAGCATTTTCAGAGCTTACGTGGGTTTGAGCTATTTGTTGAAATGATGTTAGAATAGTACTTCTTTTTGGCAGATGTAAGGAGATTATGGTAGCGGTTGGTGGCAACGAAGATTTAAAGTCAGATGGAGAATGTGTTCTATGGTATGTTCGTTCAAGACGTCTACGAAATGACTTGTGAATGAAAGAGTTATACCAGGGTTTGCTGTTGTGTGATGAAATAGGTCTTGTGATGATAGGAGCATGTTTATCAAGAAGACTGGATAACACAGAATTGTATTTATTGATCAGTGACGGCAGAGAAGTGGGGTTAATAATTAGTTCAGATGATTTAATGTTGTCACAGAACAAGGCTACGTCAATTTTGTTAAGACGGCGGAATGAGTAGGTGCCACGTGGAGGAGTTGGACAGATACTTAAAATGGAGAAGATGGGAAAATGATCAGAAGGAGAGAACTGCTGAAATTGGAGATAGTGATGAAGAAGAAGACGTGATGAGCAAGTCTTTTATGTCCAAAAGTGTGAGTAGGAAGAGATTTGTCCCAGTCTGAGTGAGCAGTTGTATGAATTGGATAGAGTTGGGATCATCACACTTATCAACATGTACATTAAAATCACGCGGTAATTAAGAACTCATGTGGAGTTGTTGCTGCAGAGCCTAAAAGGAGGAAAATTCATCGAGGAATGTCGTGAATGAGGTTGAATATTTTGATGATGTTGGGGGCGGTAAATGTTAAAAATAGTTAGTTTTGAGAGAGGAAGATTGAGAGTGACAGATGAACATTCAAATGAGGAGAAATTAATTGATGAGGAGTTGCTAATTTGTATATGATCGTGAATAAGGAAAGCGGTGCCTCCACCTAAATTACTAGAGCAGTTGGTAGACTTTTTTTTTTTGAGGAAAACTTAGGAGGGAGAAGCCAGGTGGGGTTGCCTCAATCAGTTGACATGAAGTAGTAGACAGAGATACCCAGGTTTCAGTTAGTGCAACTATGTCTCCAGAGGAGTGAAGTGTGTGCGTTGGAAAGAGGGAGTTTAATTTTATGTCAGTGAGTTCATGTATGAATGTGTGTTGAGGATTAGAGGGATCTAATGTTGAGAGTGCAGAGTGTTATGTGTGGTTGGGATGGTCCAGGATTTGGGTGGATATCGCCTGAAAGAGCAAGAAGGATGAAGATGATATCTGAGCGTCGTGAACGGAAATGTGAACGGTGAATACGAAGATGTGAACAACGGAGGGTTAATGAAATCAGATAGAATTTTGTTCAAATGTGAGTATTGATCAACGGCAGTGCATGGGTCCAGTGATTAATCGGTTTGCGTAACAAGTTTCGAGGAGTTTTGGGGCAAGGGCATGCACTCTATAGTCGACCCCTGGAAAATGCAAATCTACTTTTGTAACTAAATATATTCGGATTGTAAACAACATTTTAGCACTAGAACACTACTGATATACGGATTTAACCCAAAAATATCAAAGTCATGTTGACGTTTCAGTTGGACACGGCGAGGCAACCTGTGGAATGTTCGCGTACCGGACGATGTGGACCAAGCAGCGCCGGTGGCCTCTGCGTCTGTCCGTTCGGCTGGACAGCGTCCAGTCCCCGTGCATCACGGCCGTTTCCCCGCCGTCCTGGTTGTGCCAGATGTACGTCAGCGGATGTACGACGGATTCCACGCTAACGATACGACGGTCTGAAGAAAGTAAGAGGAGAAAAGGACACAGCTCCGTAACAACTCGCGTAATTATAATTTATTTATTTATTGAAAATTAGGATTTATGTGGTAAATCATCCTAAGAGGACTACTTGAACACATTACAAAGTACATGAATAATATAGGTCAGGATTTAACAGAATAGCTGATCTCGAACAGCCAAGTCTTCAGTCGCTTCTTAAATATATGTCCAGAGAAGGTGATGATTGAACACAAACTGGAAGACGATTCCAGGCTTTCGCTGCGGTAACCGGGAAGGCACGGTCGCCGGCAGTGGCAAGGCGTGTGCGCGGCACGAGGAGTGCTTGAGTGGAGCCAGATCGCAGACGCCTTCTACTGTCTGTGTCTGCCGATCTCTGGAGTTCGCACCGGAGATAGGAGGGACCGATGTCGTGCAGGCACCGATAGACGAGGGTTGCCAACTTATACGTTATTCGCTCGGGGACTGAGAGCCAGTGTAGGTCGATCAACAGTGGCGTGATGTGGTCATACTTCCTTGATCGATGGATCAGGCGTGCAGCCGCATGAAGTAAGCTCTGGAGTCTGTCGAGGAGGTGTTTCAGGGGCCCTGCTAAGGTGGCATTACCGTAGTCGAGTTTAGTGATTACTAAGGCACTGATCAAAGTCTTTAGGGCAGTGAGAGAGAGAGACATATTTTCGTATGCTGCGAATTAAATAATATATATATATATATATATATATATATATATATATATATATAATGGCTATATAGACGCACAAGCAGTGGTTTTACAGTGGTTCTCACGCAGGCTTAGGCCTACTTAACCTCCTAAACCACTTTAAATCACATTTATTATTATTATTATTATTATTATTATTATTATTATTATTATTATTATTATTATTATTATTTGGGGCGGGAAGTTAGCAGAGTGGTAACAACGTTGGACGATGGAGCAGGGTGTCGCGGGTTCGAGTCTCGCAGGAGCCCCAAAGGTCGACTCAGCCTTTTTCACGGTAGTAAAGTGAGGAGCAGTGGTAAAAATCTCTGCGATAAATCAAACAGGTGCGGTACGCGATACACTAGCCCCGTATCCGTGGCATTGCACGCCTGGCTGAGGGCTAAAGAAACGGAGATCAGCGCCGCCTTATGATCCCGTGAGGCTCGGGGAAGGACTTTGACTTTTTTATGATGATGATGATGATGGTTATTATTATTATTATTATTATTATTATTATTATTATTATTATTATTGTCGACGATTCAGCATAGCCATCAGCCAAAACCAAAAGCGCTGTGCAATCAACAGTCATTATAGTATATTATAATTTATAAATTATAGTACATATATAAAATAAATAATTATATAACACATAATAATTATATAACACATAATATAATAATAATAATAATAATAATAATAATAATAATAATAATAATAATAATAATAATAATAATAATAATAATAATAATATATAATATATAATATAAATTCTAGCACTAAATCTGATGAAAATCTCTGTTTTCTTATACTGTACGGCAAATCGCCGTGCGTGCGTCGCACTCACTGACGCAGCTCAGCCAGACTTTTGCCCTTTCCCAAGTGGCCGTGAACGCCTCGTACTCGGCCGCGCCGCTGCACATGGCCACCTTGACCGGAGGCGGAATGAACGTCTTGTAGCCGAAGTCGGACGGCGTGTCGTAGACGAGACGGCACTCGAGCGCCTCGTCGCTGGTCAGGCGGACGTAGGTCACTCGCAGGAAGCGAATCAGGACGCAACTCTCCACCTTGTCCAGGAAATTCTGCCCCGTTTGTACGTGATCTAACATAAGGAATGTCATGGGGTGTAGCAGTAGTCGTAGAGTAGTGGCAATAGTAGTTGTAGCTGTTGTAATAGTACTACTAGTAGTAGGCCTGTTAGTAGTAGTAGTAGTAGTAGTTGTTGTTGTTGTTGTAGTAGTGGTAGTAGTAGTTGTAGTAGTAGTAGTAGTAGTAGTAGTAGTAGTAGTAGTAGTAGTAGTAGTAGTAGTAGTAGTAGTAGTAGTAGTAGTAGTGAATATATAGCCTCAAATTCAAACATGATTCTTAATTATTATCCATTATATATTTATTTTACTGGAAATGACAAATATGCCAAACACAGTAGTGGTTCTCACACAGGGCAGGCCCTACTGAACCACTTTAAACCTTAAATAATAATAATAATAATAATAATAATAATAATAATAATAATAATTAATAATAAATAATAATAATAATAATAATAATATTTTATTATAGTATTATTATTATTATTATTATTATTATTATTATTATTATTATTATTATTATTATTAATTATAAATGCTCCTCATACTTATTTCTTTCGTACCTTTATGTTTCTTGTAGACTGCTTCCAGAGTCTGAATGTTCGTTATCGAAATATGCTGAAAATAGTTGAATTCAAAGTCCTTCTAAATGCATAGAACAACTTATGAAGCACCTAACATATGCGGATTTAGAGTTTAATATTTTTGTAGGCTAGCATGGGGGTCTGGGGGTGCAATCCAGCACGCGTGCCGTCCAGCACGCGACAGACCTGGTGTTGATGGAAAAAACAATTTGTTTGTTTTGGTGTGATTAGTTGGGTAGGCTTAAGCCTACCCTAGCCTTTAATAAAATCCGCCTATGACACCTAAACGAATTAATTATCGTCTTTGATAGCTCAACAATTAGCTTCCTATAGGCATATATTTGAAGTAAACGCATTCATTTTCAAATCAAAAAAGCAGATTATGACACGCCTTCGACATATTCCCAGCCAAACCTATCAAAAGCGTGGCCTGGCGGCTCAATATACAGCAAGTATGCGTTTGCGCCACAGTCAAAGATCTAAAGTACTAGTAGGTACTGTAGGTCACTTACTTTGGCTGTTTTTAGCCAATCCTTGACCTTTCGCATAGCGGTGGCCAGCGGACAGTATTTTGGGTAGAGGCTGTACAGGTGAGGTCCGTGCTCAAAATCCGGCAGGAAATCCTGGGCCCCTGTCGGCAAAACAACCTCCCAAGTCTATGCAGCAGTTTCAACTGCTTAAATATCGTCAAATCTAGTTATTCTCTTTTTAAAACTGTGATAGGAGACTAATCGCATTGGCGTAGCCACGGGGGGGGGGCGAACCCCCATATTAGGACTGGGACCGGTTGTTGGATTTGTACAAGGCCGTTGGGTAGTTGGGAGGGGGTTTAAAGCGCTGGAACATGACATTAAGACGTTTTTTGATCGTCACAAGATTTCTTCACCTGAAAACGTGAAAATGTCGATGTGCCCCTCCCCCTAATCCGGAATCCTGGCTGCGCCACTGACAAATTGTTGAATCAAGTCAGGTTTCGCAAACTTATTGTGTCAACATCAGGTGATTTTCTCCGCTAGAATTATCCAGTATGTCATCTTGTTCATTTCCAGGAATCTCTCGTTCAGTCCAGACTTATACAGTGTACTTTAGAATTACATTCTGCCTAGATTTACAAGCATCTGACGGCAGTGGCGGCTTCAAGATACTTGGGGGGGATGCTATGGATTTTTAGAAAGTTGATGGCGGATGGAATGAATTTATAGGAAGTAGGTGGGGGGATGACAGACAAAAAGAAGGTCATTAACGCTATTTTTTCCCAGCAAAAGTAAATAAAACTTACCGAAAAATACTGACAAGCAATAAAGGTCATCTGCTCTGTTTTGCACACAAATACCCGGCGTAGCCACTCGGACCGGTAAAAAGCAAAAACAAAGCACGGAGGGGATGCATCCCCACTCATCCCCAACGTGGAACTGCCCCTGTCTGACGGTATCTAAGTAGATAGTTCGGGATCAATACTATTCATAATCAACATAGCAGAAACTCTAGTTATTAAATAATATAATTATATATAGTTTAGATGGGCTGCAGATACTGTCTATCCAAATAAGATTTGTCAAGATGTTCAGGAGACAATTAGGGGCGAACAACTTTTTTAAAGGCCGCTACACTGTGGCAAGGGTCAGATTATTCGAAACAATGACCCTCCGATTGTATAGCCTCTTGGCACCTCCCTTAAACCCTAGAGGGATGCGTGTAAAGGGAGTAGCAGTGGTTTTCAACTCACGAGAAACCCTACTAAACCACTTAAAAATTCAGTTGCTGTTATATGCTATTATAATATATGCATTGAATGTTACCAATCAGTTCTTCTTCCGGGGCCCCGTAGCGAAAGTAGATCCGTGTGATGTAGATGATGTGTCTAAGGTAGTCGTCGGGGAAACAGGTTTCGTCTGGGTTGACTTCCGGTCTCTTTCGATACGAGATGGACAGTTTGATCGGCACAGTTTCAATGGTAACTATTTTACCTACGAATAATAGGCTACAGTACATCGCAACCACAGTTCTCAAGTTCTATACCGTCGAAAATAACTCAGGTTTTTGAACGGAATAATCTAAGACCAGTGGTAAGAAGAACAAGAAGAACAAGAACAAGAAGAACAAAAACAAGAAGAACAAGAACAAGAAGAACAAGAACAAGAAGAACAAGAGTACTAGAATAATTATAATGAAAAGTTAAGTCTAGAAAAGCAAATTGTGAAATGCAAAATGATGATGATGGAGATGATGATGATGATGATGATGATGATGATGATTCTGGTAGGTTATAATATGGTGGTGGTGACGACGACGAAGACGATGTTGATTATGAATGAAGGAACGAACCAATGATATAAGTAAAGAAAGAAAGACATTGTTGATACTGTATTAAGCTGTATTGCGGGCGCGATATACCCTCGAGAGGATTTTCAGTGAGGTAAGCGTCGATTGCGGCATAAGTTTCTGGAAGATTCTCGTAGACCGGATACTTTCCCGAAGCATCTACGCATCTCGGAATAACGTTTAAATATCCGACTTCGACTGGAATGACGTTGTGACCAACAGCTTCGTAGTCATTCTCCAGATTGTTGACGTACCACAGTCTTCAAAGAAAGAGACTCAATCAGCTCTAGTTAGATAGTTAGCTAATATGTCGACTATATAGCGCTATAGTCACAGCAGGCCAAGATCAAGAGCGCTTTATACTACTCTATACGAACTGCCTTGGCGCATGGGCGCCCACATACATTTTTTCAGGAGGGCAAAACACATTTTAACACAATGGTCACGCGTTAATATTTTTAGCAAGGTTTTCAAATTTCAATGTGAAATATTGGTATGTGCATTTTCCATGGGCTGGGGGGGGGGGCAAGTGACCTCTCTTACCCTAATGTGAGGGCGTCCATGTTTTGGGGCAAATTCCTGAAGTCTTTGCTTGAAAATTGCACAACTCGGTGGCTAATCAGTTCTGTATTATTGTCACTCTGAAACGACCATTGACTGCTACCGAATACATCGTCATAATGGCGCTAAAGAAGTTCTATGACTGATTGCAGTCTAACAGTCAAACCTCACAATTTTTACATCCACCGTGGATTTTGCTCCACGCTATTCCCACGGCAACTCAAACACTGATGCAGACTACAGCTTAGATGTTCGAAAATGGGTTTGTCTGTACTGCAGGATAAGGATTCTCTCTCTCTCTCTCTCTCTCTCTCTCTCTCTCTCTCTCTCTCTCTCTCTCTCTCTCTCTCTCCTCCCTGCCCTGTCTTCACTACCCTTTACTACGTTGGCGACCATGGACTTCCACTCCATTCTATCATATGTCGCTTGCAGTGGCGGCTCTAGGATTTGGCAAGTGGGGGGCCGTTGGGGTGGCAACTTCTAATCATGCGGGCAAACCATTTGTTGGTTAATGTATGTAGCATTAAATATAGGGTCCCAACTGGAGGGGCCACTGGGGGGCCAGGCACTCAATAGAGGGGCACGGGCCCCCCTGCCCCCCGGTGGAGCCGCCACTGGTCGCTTGTAGCAGTTCTACTTCTGATATATTGTCTCTCGTGTCACTTAGCAGGCTTTCGATGAACGTCAATCTTTGTCTGCCTCTTGGGAATTACCAGCGATTGTATTATGAATAGTCATAGGAAAATGATTGAATCGTCTGAGAAATGGAATCGATGTACAGAGATTGTTTCTCTTCTCCTGCTTCTCCATTTTGGTATAATAACTTCTCTGTTACCAGTATGTGTGATGTATCGAACTCTGATATGTTATCGAAATATGATTTATCATCGAAATATGATTTGTAACCAACAAGTAATGCATCTGTCCAATTTGTCTGTACAACTCTTGCACTAAGAGCATCTGTTTAGACCAGGGTTATTTCTAGGATTATCAATTTATGGGGGTGTCGGTAAATTCTGGGGGTCCCCTGCCAAAAAGTCTGACAAGCAAGATAAAGGTGTCATCCCATAGCTGAGATTGGAGGGTGGTGGGGCTGTCGGTCTCAAAATGGAGGGGGTGTGGGGTCTTAGGGGATGCAAAATATCCATGGCTTAGACTATTTGCTTAGTTATCTCTTAAATATGACGCATTTGGTACACGCTTAAGAAATCTGCCGATCTGAAAATTTTAATAACGAGGACCAGTTGGAGGGAGGAGTGATGTGGGGGGTGGGGGTGTCTCTCCCTACCTAAGGCCTTTGACGTACAGAGCCTGCGACGCTCCGTTTGGCGTGAACATGACGGAGCTGGAGAACAGCTGATCGAGTGACGTCAACTTTCGCTCAATTGTCTCGCACTTGACGAGCTCAATGTCACCGTTCTCCAACAGCCAGTTGTTAGCCTTCGGGATCAAAGAACTGCACAAAGACATTAAAACAACGCTATTAACTGCCAACACCATTACACCATCACATCCACCCCTAACAACATTCTATTATTATTATTGTTATTATTATTGTTATTATTATTATTATTGCTGTTGTTGTTACAATATAATAATAATAATAATTAATTATTATTAAGATTATAATAATTATTACTATTATTACAATTATTACAATTATTATTATTATTGCAATTATTATTATTATTATTATTAGTAGTAGTAGTAGTAGTAGTAGTAGTAGTAGCATTAGTAGTAGTAGTAATGATAATAACTTTGTTGTTGCACGACAACAACGATGGCGATGGCGATGGCTATGGCGATGATGATGACGACGACGAAGACGATGATGACGATGACAACGGTGACGATGCTGATGATGATGAGGATGATGATATTATGTTATTGAAGTATTATAGTGATATACTTGGTTTGAAGATGATCACAGCAGCGATAACTTCATTTGTAAATCGTTCGTGGTTTCAAAAATTATATATACATAGATATATATATATATATGGTTATATATATATATATAAAATATATATATATATATATATTCTATATATATATGGTTATATATATATATATATGGTTATATAAATATATATATATATATATTCTATATATATATGGTTATATATATATAAATATATATATATATTTATATATATATTCTATATATATATGGTTATATATATGGCTATATATATGGTTATATATAAAAATATATATATTCTATATATATCATATATATGCTGATATATAATTATATCTATCATATTAAGATCACTATCTGTATGTCTCTCTGTTACCTTCAATCTTTGGTTGACTTTGGTCTTTAGACCGTTTAGTCCTTACGTCGCGATGCAACGATGTTCGACGACGTTGCTATTGGTAACAATTGTTCGTAGAACCGGGTCGAGTCATTGCAGCGTCAGAGGGCTGGGCGTGCGACGAGTTGCTATTGGTAACAATTGTTCGCAGCCATCTAGGATTCATTTTAACGTACACAAAAATACGTGTACAGTGTCACAAATGGCCACAGTTGCGTGATTTTAACTAGGGCCTAATGTGGCGCAGAACTTGGGAGGTGGCGACTCATTGAAATGTTGTTCAGGAATTCAATGATTGGGTAAACTGTATTGGATTAGTATTATCCTGCACTGCGAGCGACGAGACAGACGCGAGACGAGCATCTTTCTAGTATATATATATATATGGTTCGATTTGTAAATCCAATCGTGTCAGATATCATCAATGCTGAGGAAATTGCCTGCAGAGCACTTGCATAAGGATCTTGCTTTGATCTCACCTGATCCAACAAATGACGTCACACATGATCGAATCAGGTAATGGCGTCGTTTGGTCGGAGTTCAGACCAATGACCCACGACCATCTCGGATTCGGTGCACTGCTGTGAGGTGCCACGGGTAACTGGGGAAATGGTTGGGGGGGGGACCCTATAATCAGGATTGAAAAACTGCCTGGTGAGAGAGAGAGAGAGAGAGAGAGAGAGAGAGAGAGAGAGAGAGAGTAGAGAGAGAGAGAGAGAGAGAGAGAGAGAGAGAGAGAGAGAGACAGACAGAGACATCATAATAGACGAGCACTGCAGATAATAAAATTTTCGGTAGAAAAATAATAATACGTCACATCATCATTATCATCATCACAATCATCATCATCATCATTATCATCATCTTTGTCGTTACCATCATCATCATAATCATATTCCATCAAATCTCTTTTTGGTTATTATGCTAACTTCTTTATATTTTGGTATTTACTTTATCCGATCTTTTCGTTGCTTTCTCTGTCCATCATTATTCTTCTTGTTATTTTATTGTTACTTCCTATTTTTTTATTATACATAGTAGACACTTAGTTCCTCCGATGCCAAACTGAACTCTTTCTAAATTTTCAGTGATCTAAGTGTTAGAAATTTAATACGCATTCGTTTGCTTTTGCGCAATCAGTACTTGAGTTTTGCTGCGGACAGACTGTCGACCAACAAGAGCTGTGCAGAACCAATACAAGGAACCTCTTTCCCCTCTTTTCGCGAAACGTTTCTCTGCGTCAAATAGACTTTTTCTGGAGAAATAGGACAGGAAATGAACAAATGTTCTCTGACCTTGCTCAACGCCGGCGTAGAAAGAGAAGGCGCCGAGAAAACTGACTTCGAGCACATTGCAGACCGGCCTCGTCAGTAGATGCAAGAAAAACGCATTTGTAAGTTTAATCTTGCGTCATGATCTGCTAAAGATTTTTTCATCAAGCCTGCTCATTTAGTTTTCTCACTTCCTGCCATGGACGGGCGTCAAATACAGAGAGAGAGAGAGAGAGAGAGAGAGAGAGAGAGAGAGAGACAGACAGACAGACAGACAGACAGACAGACAGACAGAGACAGAGACAGAGAGACAGAGAGACAGAGAGACAGAGACAGAGAGACAGAGACAGAGACAGATACAGACAGAGACAGAGACAGACAGAGACTTACTACTTAAGCGCCGACTCGGATGTCACGGCGACACTACCCTTCCGCCAGATCTTACTCCATCGAGTGCGGTTTGACGCAGCGTCCACGCGCGCTTCCATGGAGACCGCTCCTCGAGATTAAAACCGACAAGACGCCGCTCGACGTATAATAATAAACTGCAGTGGGAATTCCTGGCGCTGACAGCTGCTGGGGAAAAGGCAGAGAGCGAAACGCTTTACAGTTAATTACCGTCGGTCGAGGGGGAAACGCCAACGGCTCTTGGCTTAGTGAGCTAAGCAGAGTCCGAGTCTTTCCAGGCGAGAAAATTCACCGACGAAAAAGACCGATGGAATGTCCAATTGGCGAAGCCCCCCACATCCCCAGGGTGGGTGGGTGGATGACAAGTAGGACGCTGCCCTACTCAGGGCTGGGATCAGTCTCGTGGGGTTTGTGCAAAACCCTTGAGTTGTCGTCGTCGGGGGGCGGGGTAGTATGAGAATGAACGGGATAGGTTCGAAGCGCTGGAAGCTTGACACTTGATGTATTAACTAAATGCAGTATTAATTTACTTGCTAATACAGCCATTAAATAATATTTATATTTGATATTATTCAGAAGTTATGTTCTATATATTTATACACAAGTCCCCGGGAACAAAGTACCGAAGGCATAAAGAAAAAAATATATACACATATAGATATATACAGTATATACATATATACTGTTTGTATATAACTATAGATCGCCCTTTATCTGTTCAGGCCCTCTTGTGTCAGGACTCATGGCTGTTCTGATCGCTTTGAAGCAGCTGAAGCAGACAGACAAGCGGATTCAAAGCGGACGGCTGCTTCTGCCTCGGTTTGCTTGCATCGCGACAACATTGCTTCATCAAAAGCAGCCGTCGGCAGATGTCGCTGCACGACGGAGAAAATGGCGACTCTTTGAACAGACAGTAGTAGTAGACCGCTCTGCTCTCGATCGAGACAGTCGCGATATTATATTCTAGACGTCTAAGAACAACATACATCGATATGGTTTCATGATGTTTCGGCGACCGATCGTGCAGCACCGAACAAAACGACTTCGAATTGAAATCTGTAATATTTCGACACAACCTGAGTGGACTTTTGGCGTTCTGAATGGGGGTGGGGGGGGGGTGGGGGTCTAGTAGCGACTGATGCTGAAGAGTATTTATTTTACTCTGCCGGGAGCAAATTCCCGGAAGGATAAAGGCTCCTCCGGATTTACGATCAAGGAATACTATTTCGAAAAGCGGCAACGCTGTGTTTTGATGACCGTGATCAACGTAACGTCAATATAAAAATATTGGTCTCCACGGTGACGCAGTTAAAAGCAACAAGTAAAGTTTTCCCAAGCCCGGATTCGAGCGTTGTGGGCCGCTGCTGATCCCCGGTCACTTAGGCATACAGCGACGCGGGCGGCACATACCGTTAACCTAGAGTAGAATGCCAGCCCAAATGTCTAGGCCCGCGCTTTACTTCGCAGCGAACGCTGAGTCTCAATTGGATGTCATAACCGCCCTCTAGCGAGTAAGACTGAGTCGACCTTAGGGGCCAGCTTGCCTGCCCAGCGTGTCACCACTTCTGCTATCTTCACAATGTCAACTAGCGTAGTAACTATATCATAAATTTTAAAATTGACTTGCTACAATGTTTCTCCTTTATGGTCATTATGATAAATAATTTTATAACTAATAGGCTTTTGTCATTAAGTAATAAAGACCATACTGTGATTTAGAGTGGATTAGAGGCATTACTGCCTGTGCGAAAGTCACTAGGGGCGCTAACGGGGCTTGAACCTCGCTCCGTCAATCTACCGCTCCAGCGCCTAACCCACTCTGCCATCTTCCGCCCCAAGGATGAAGAAGGACGACTAAATTCAGTCTAAATGCCTCTTTTTAATAAGAAATTGTTCAGACCGCTTACAGCGTGGTCGATTTAAGCATGCATATTTTCGCGTTGTGTTAGTAAATGCATACTAAATCGCAAACAACGTGTAGTATATACCCCCCTCAGCGTTTTATCCAGACTTCATTATTAAGATTAAATATTAACTTATAAATAATAATTTTTTATCTAAGAAAACAAATTCACCATTTCTAGGGGGTGCAGATGCACCACCTTGCACCCCTCCCAACGCCCATGGTTCGCTCATCGCTAAGCGCTATGACGTCATAGTCAGATAAATCAACGTCAAAGAGAAGCCGGTCAATTAGTTCTCTCTCTCTCTCTCTCTCTCTCTCTCTCTCTCTCTCTCTCTGTTCGAAATGTGTTTACGCTCCACCGCTCTTAATTTATGTAGCGCAGCATCGTTTCGGATGAGCTTTCCCTTACAGCGGTCAAAGTTTCGTAATGGCTACAATGATGGATGACGCTCGTCAATTATAATACTCTCACTGCGTAGAAATCGACTGTAGACTACTGAGTGTGACGTACAGTCCTCTCAGACATGCGAAAACATTAGGGCCGTATACTGTATAGGACATGCGAGATTTTGCACGCATTGAGAGTAATGTTCCGACCAAGACGCCAGTTTATAATCGCATTGAAACCCGGGAGTGCACTATCGGACGTTCAGAAAGTGCGCATCAGACATGGACATCGGTTGGGTTGGGTCAGAGATTTCCGTGTTCATGGTGGGTTGGGTTGGGACAGAAAATAAGTCACGGTTTAAGAAATTGTAACGTATTACGATGGGTTGGATTGGGTTGGTTCAAGTATACCCCTAATGCTTTTGTGGTTTGGGTTGGTCTCAATCATGATCGGTTGCGTTGGATTTAGGTTTTCAGAATGGACCATTGTCCATGTCTGGTGTGCACTAGTGCCAAGTCCGAACGTCAGTGGCGTAACGTGGGTGGGGGGGGAGAGGGCAATTTGCAGAAAGCCCCCCGGGCCCCGAAAGAAGGGGGCCCCAGAAGAGTGGTTGCAACTTACTAAACAATTCTTTATTTTTACATTTTACTGCTATTTCAATATTACTGCTACAAAGTAATTATTGAATTAGGGAGTAAACCTTATTTTTTAGAACGGAGTAATCTATGTTAGCTTACAGGGGCCCCCATATCCAATAGGGGCCCTCATATCAAGGGTGCTCCCAGGCCCCAGAAAGTCACGCTATACGCCACTGTCGAACGTTGCTCGAAATTCTTGCACTCTAACAGTGGCGGCTCCAGATGGGGGCCAGTTGTGGCCCGTGCGCCCCCTATTGAATGCCTGGTCCCACAGTGACCCCCTGCTTGGACCCTATACTTACTACTACATTCCCATCAACAAATGGTTGACCCCCATGCTTAGAAGTTGCCATCCCAACGGCCCCTCCCACCCCACTTGCCAAATCCTGGAGTCGCCACTGCCCTCTACACATGACCGTGGGACGATCAGCTGTTTTTTCCTTTCCATATTTTCCACTGGGCCGAGTTTTCACAGTTTCACCCCTTTTCCAATATCCAATGGGTAGCCAGGGTTCCGGAATAGCGGTGCGTGTCGACATTTTCAGATAAAATGTCCCCGGAATCCAGAAAGAGGTTGTCAAGGTATTCTTTGCGCATTCACGTATTATTCTCTTAGATCCAATTAATTATTATCATCATATAATCATTATATTATCATTATTATCACTATATTATCATTATATTATCATTATATTATCATTATATTATCATTATATTATCATTCCTCCTCCCCATCCATCACCCACCTTCATATTTCATATGAACGCGTCCTACCGTTACCCTGGTTTTCGCAAGGTGGCGCCGGTGTGCATTGGAATTTGACAGAAAAACTTAAACGGCTACAATATAAGATACAATACTGCAGAGGTGCACCAAATTCAATACATTTTTACCCAGGGGTTGTGGAGCCATTTACTACGAAACTGCGTGGTAGCGATTTTATTGCTACACTCTGTGTGCCAAGTTAATGAAGATCACGTAACTCCAGATGTCGAATCTCGGTAGAATTTCGTAGTGGACATTTCTAAAGTGTCTTTTCTCAGATTTCCCTAGGCTACCCCTCCCCCAACTCGCCCCACCCCAATCAGCTATCCCTCCCAGAGTCCCCACTGACAGGCAGTCTTTCGCATCGGCAGCTATCTTCCGCATCTTGAGCGTTTCTCGTAAAATCTTGCGCGTCTGTCTTCTATTACCTTTCTGCTCTCTCTCTCTCTCTCTCTCTCTCTCTCTCTCTCTCTCTCTCTCTCTCTCTCTCTCTCTCGCTCTCTCTCTCCTTCTCCTGTCCAGACCGTGTTCTCCTGAGACACGACTTCGCGCAAATGTAATTCCAAATCACGAGAAAGAAACCCGACATGACGCCAACAATCTTCGGTCTCGCTGTGTATGGGTGACGGAGACGGCACCGACAGCATTTAACCCTATTCACGCTAACAACCCGAGCACGAAACATGCAACAGCACACATTCCTACTAACTGACTAGCCAAACATAACTTCTATAGCGCTATCTTGGTAAAGCGCTTGACAACAGTCGATAGAAGAATCGTCATATCCATTTGTACAGTCTAACGCACTGATTGTAAATCAAGGACGTGAGTGATAAATTTCAGGGTTCCTTTATCACGTAGCCAGGAATTTGCTTTGAGAGGGTATAAATGCTTAGGGGTATAAACCTTAACTATAAACCATATAACCTACATATAACTACATATAAATCACATTAAAGACTTTAAGATAGACTGATTTTGGGGGTATATATACCGATATATCCCACCACCCCCGTCGCTACGCCCCTGTTTGCCAGAACCAATAAGCCATTCAGATTTCCCCATTCCGTTTATGACGGATAGGCAATAGAGAACAGGAAAGTTTTAAGTTTAACCGATTGCAGTTATCACGATGAACTACAAATATCTCGTTCTCTCCTTGGATCATTGACTGAGAAGGCTTCTCCTGTAGTTTAATAATTTCATATCTTTCATCCGACCAGATGTCTTTTGAAAAATGAACAGCTACAATGACCCAAAAACACCTTTTAAAACATGCTATTTAAAATGTTTGAGTTGCACCAAAAATGTAAGTCCTAACTTTGGTCACTTTATTACTATAAATAATGAATTAAATAATAAGTCAGACAAACAAAACGACATGGCAAGATAGACTGATTTTGAGGGTATATATACCATATATCCCACCACCCCCGTCGCTACGCCCCTGTTTGCCAGAACCAATAAGTTCAGATTTCCCCAGTTTATGACGGATAGTAGAGAACAGGAAAGTTTTAAGTTTAACCGATTGCAGTTATCACGATGAACTACAAATATCTCGTTCTCTCCTTGGATCATTGACGAAGGGGCCAGTAGTTTAATAATTTCATATCTTTGACCAGATGTCTTTTGAATGAACAGCTACAATGAGTAGTTGCAGTCCCTAGATAGTAGCAGAAAAACAAAGACATGGCAGCAGCAACAGCAGCAGCAGCAGTAGTAGTAGTAGTAGTAGTAGTAGTAGTAGTAGTAGTAGTAGTAGTAGTAGTAGTAAAAGTAGTAGTAGTAGTGAAAAATAACATTATTATTATTATTTTATTACTATCATTAGGAGTTTTAATTAATTAATTAATTGATGTCTGTGAAATTTGGCGCGATTTCCTAAGAGAGTATTTTCAGAATATAATTATTATTCTTTGACTGCTATTCGCAAAACAGTCACGCCTCAGCCGACAGTCGGAGCAGTGAGTACTGAGTAGGCAATGCCCAGAAAGACATCCCATCCTTTAGGTTTCTTAGCCCGTCGACGGTCGGCGCTTCGTAAAGCCTTATCCCTGGCGTGGCCACACATTGCATCGAGAATGGAAAACAACTCACGCGGAGGGAGTCAGTCGCCGCTTTAACGGCTCCCCCGTCAATGCCGATCCGGGCGCCTCCCTCCGGACTTCAATACAGGAAAGACCAGCTGTTGACCGCCATTGGAGTGGAGTCGATTGGAATGGATGAGAGGGACCAACAGTATAACGGACTTAGAGCCGCTGATTTGATTAAACGTGTTACTGCTTGGGGTTCAATATGCTGATTTTATTCAGGCAAGAGATTACTGTATAGAATCGACGAATCAGGGGCATACGGATTATGCCTTAGATCATTTCAGTTTGGTCAAATGCTACTCTTTGTAGCTACTATTTCAACTTGTAACTCGATAAATGTTCCATACGAGACGAGGGCATCAGGGGCGTAGCCAGGAATTTGATTTGGAGCGGGGAATAGTGTGATTTGGCGGTATAAATTTGTAAAGACTTTGAAAATCTTAAAAAAACACATTACAATTTTTAAGGTAGTCTGATTTTTTCGGTGTGTGTATATATATATATACCGATATACCCCCCGTTGCTACGCCCCTGGAAAACATCGATTGGTGCGAAAATCTATTGGTTTCAGACTGCTTCTGTGATTTAGTAAGGAAAGATTTCACGCATTCAATCTGGTTTTCGGACATTTTTAGCTATGGTTTATGCTCAATCAATATCGGGACAAATAACACGACTGCACAATCACATGAACAAAACAATACGATAGCAGAACAGCCCATTGGAAACAATAGATGTGCCTTCTTATGTTGTCAAGAAAGTTGAAAAAGAACACGCATTAGTAATAATAGCACAGCCTTATAATATTATATATACATATACACTGTATATATATATATATGTATATATATACATATTACACACACATATATATATATATGTGTGTGTGTGTGTTGGGTGTGTGTGCGAATAATATTCTAAGTTGCTAATGATAATATATTTCATTTGCCGAACAAGTAAAGCAGTCACTTAACAGCGTCATTCGTTAGCAATACCAAGAGGCGGTTCCACAGCGGCAGGGCCCCGGCCCCTGCTGAGTGCCTGGCCCCAGTGGCCCATCGTGCTTTAGTGCACTCATTCTAAGCAACTAGAGTCTAGACTAGTAGACTAGTTCAGGTTTATGAAAAAATAGTTGGCCCCGTGCTTAGAAATTGACACCCCAACGTCCCTCCCCCACTTGGCAAATCCTGGAGCCGCCACTAGCAATGTCTGCACCGTTACTGGGATACTGTTGGGGTCTGGCTGGCATTTAATGTTTGTTCAGCTAAGGGACTGTTGCAAATATTTCGCGGGAAAGAAAACAGAAAAGAAAAAAAGGAGAGTAGTATTAGAACAGAAGCTGTAGTTTCTCATCCATGTGTTTTAGCTTCGGTCCTATTCGTTGGGATGTCTTAGATAAATTTCTCAGGATCCAATATAAGAGATTTGTGGACCAAAGCTTTGACGCAGGCGGCGGAAATCCTTCTGGCTTCGTTCGCCTTAAGTTACCGTCTTCGACCAGCGGAACCTTTGGCGATTTCTGTCGCGGGGCGGCGCCAACCAAAATCGACTCCCAAATAGACAAAGAAAAAGCAATGTTCCAAACATTTAGAGATAATCTGCTGTAAAGCACTGTTCGATTTGCCGGGGGGCTGTGGGTTTTACACACCGATTTGTCGAGGACGAACCCCCACACACAAAATTTATAAAATTTTGGGGTGGGAGTAGTCAAATAACTGTAGCTATTTTTAAAAATTTATATTTGCCGAATGAGTCTGTATTATTGTGCATAAATCATTTTTTTCATATCATTATATTTGTTATAAAGCGTCCTTTTTGTCTTAAGTCATTTGGTCCAAAATCAACATTCCGATAGCATTGGCTAACTCTTTGGTAGTGTTTGGTTAAAGTGCCAGAATGGACAGACAGACTTTTCTGAAAGTTATGTATGATTAAAGAATAATGCGAAAAAATTTAACATCATCTTTGATTGTCGAATACGAACTATAGACCTAAATGAAAACGCCTGTTTCTTCAAAAAGCGCATATTTCTGCGTCAACGGTTCTTTATACTTTGCGAACCCATTAGAGTCGTTCAAAACGGAAAACATGGCAATAAAATTCATAGCGTCTGTTTTAAAAAAGAATCTTGTTAATTCCCCAATGTATCAAGGGCTGCTGTAGTCTTCAGAGGAGGCCTAGTTGCCTCTAAGATCAGTGTTTTATACAGGCCTGTTATGGGGGGAGAATCCCCGCCCCCCAAAGCTTCAACATTACTCCCCCCCCCAAAAAAATCCCAAACTGCGTAAATAACTCAATAATTTCCGAATATTTCCTTTCCATTTAACTTTAGTTCGTTTTCCGACGACGTATGTCGTTATAGTGGCGCAGTGGCGGCTCCAGGATTTGGCAAGTGGGGTGGCCGTTGGGGTGGCAGCTTCTAAGCATGGGGGCTCCAGCTATTTCATAAATCAACACATACACGAAGAATATCACCGTCAATGCACTGGCCCCGCCCACTGTGGGGCAGTCCTTCAATAGGGGCGCGGACCCCCGGACCCTCTGTAGAGCCGCCTCTGTAGTGGCGCTATAGAAGTCATTAAAGTTTCGCATCGTTCTACTAAATGACTATGGCTCCACTGAAAACTCCGGCGACAAATTTAGACGTTAAGGACTCGGGACTGGCTAGTTGACTCTTGCCCTATAACCAGGCTAGAGGACGGTGGATTACAAACTTTACACACAGCTGATAGTGTCGCAGTCAAATGGCTGACATCATTTAGCACATTAAGCATTCGATAATAATAATACTGACCTATACGCGAACGATGTACTGTACGTTGCCAGTTATCAACGTTGTCAGTTATCAACGTTGTCAGTTATCAACGTTGTCAGTTATCAACGTTGTCAGTTATCAACGTTGTCAGTTATCAACGTTGTCAGTTATCAACAGCACGGACGAAAGGATGACAGATCAGAAACTTAATAATAATAATAATAATTATGCACTTCTATAGCACCAGTTCTAATACCCAAGGTTAATCAACAGCACGGAGGTCATTCCAGAAAGGATGACAGATCGGACTATGGAGGAAACTATAATAAGAGAGACAAGCTGCAAGGCCTGATGATAAGATGATATCAGTTGATAAGAGACGAGGACAAACGAGAGAAAACGGTATAGAGACATTTGACATGAAAATTGCAGCAAATTTGCCGACCTTCAAACGATGACGACATAATGAATGACGTATGAACGCGAATATGTCAAGTTAATGACGTCACCGGGGCCAGAATGAGCTTTCTTAGGCCCGCTTCCAGAATAAATTAATAGGCCCCCGGTGCGATGTTTTGCACAAAATGTCATGAAAATGTGAATAATATGGATGCATGGTTATTTCTAGGATTATCAATTAGGAGGGGGTCGGTAAATTCTGGGGGTCCCCTGCCAAAAAGTCTGACAAACAAGAAAAGGTCATCCCATAGCTGAAATTTGGGGGTGTTGGGAGTGTCGGTCTCAAATGGGGGGGGGGGGTACTGGGGGTGTTATGGGAGTGTAAAAATATCCCTGTATGGAAGCATTATTTATGGTTGCAGTTACTGCAGTAACGTGTTCAGAAAAGAGTTCAGATAGTGGCGCCATAGAAGCTTTTTGATTGGTTGATCGATTTCGGTTTTCCAACGGAGTATGCCTTTTTAATAGTGACGTCGGGAATAATTATGCAGACGTTCTTACTTACTCGAACGTTTCGAATTTCAGAAGTCTGACGTTTGGTTCCGTCGGGTTGACGCAGTCCGGCCAGAAGTCGACGAGACAGAGCCTCGATCCTCGCGGCGAGGACGACGGAAGTCCCTGCGCTCCGGAATCCTCGAACTCCGGTTTGAAGTCCGAAGACGACGACGAACGGGACGAGAGTCTCGAAACCGTGGGACTGTAGGACCCGATGAAGCCACCGGCGTCGCTAATCTGGAATCTAGAACAGAGATGGTCATGCATGGGTTGGTTTAACCCATGGCTTGGGTTGAGTTGGGTGGGGTCAGACTTTTATTATTATTATTATTATTATTATATTATTATTATTATTACTATTATTATTATTACTACTACTACTATTATTATTATTATTATTATTATTTCAAGACAATTTCTTCAGCGCAGTAAACATGTCATCGAAGCAAAGTCAAGAGCGCTTTACAAAAACGAGCTGTTAAACAAATGCGTATTTTTATTGTATTTACGGTGGGTTTGGTTGGGTTGGGTCAGAAAATAAGTCATGGTTTAAGAGATTGCAATGTATTTCGGTGGGCTGGGTTGGGTCAAGTAACCGTATTGCCGGCGTGGGTTGGTTTGGGTTGGAAATTTGACGGGTTTGGTTCTAAAAAATGAACCCCTGGATACAGTATCTCTGACCTGGAATCGCCGGGCTGTTTCCGGTGGAAGGCCTTCCTTCGCAGCGTCGACGCAACAATTCCGGCCATGGTGTGGAGTGCTTCTTAAACCCAGAGCTCCGCCATTGACATCAGAGTATCAGCGATTGATCGTCCATCGATTACCTTGGAACAAGACTCGTCGATCAGTGGTGTTGTCCCGTTCTACCCAGTGTCTTATTGCATATGATAAATATAAATACAAAGAACGCGTATACAATCCATTGATTTCATCGTTTTACAAATCGAAAATCATTCAATTGATCTGCATGCATAATACTCTGTGAAATATAGTCTAGTATTCAGCAATCTCAGTGACTGATTGGCTCATATTTATCCATTAATGAATAAGTAAGTAAAATCCATGTGTATTTATTTAGCGCTTCCGGTACTAGTACCGTATAGTAGCTGTTTATTATTCTTAGGCGCGTATTATTATCATCATCCAAACGAGACTTTCTGATTTCTTTGCTCAAATTACGTGGAAGGCTGGAAGCAAGACTTAAACTTAGCAAGAGAGTGTTTTCTAGTGCTGGTTAAAAATTGTGGAACTTCCTTCATCTATTGCAGACATAAAATCTTTGATGTTCTTTATTCCTACGATTCAATTCTACAGATTAAGCTACTTAGACGGTTTTCTCAAACATTACTTGTCGGCGTTTACGCTAGTATAAAATGTCCTATGTATGTATGTATGTATGTATGTATGTATGTATGTATGTATATGTATGCAACAAGGTAGGTTTAAACGGTCTACAACAATTGAAACGACAAACAACGTTGGATTTTTATAATAACTTATTAGAAAAGCATGACCTGGACTGTATTAAGGCTAATTTGCATCCTATTGGGTGAAACTAAGAAGTTTTTAATGTTCGTTACATTATGAGTAATGGATAAGACATTCTTCTAACAGAATGCCAAGACCCATTATCTCAGAATCCTAACATTTAACGCAGATTTTTAGGAACAGTTCAGATTTTTAATAAATAATAATCATTCGGATTTTATGACTTCCAATTTTATTTACTTTAATAATCATAATAAACTGATTTTATTTTTATGACTTCCAATTTTATTTACTTTGTAAACCGATATATGCTAGTAAACTGATTTTATTTTTACGCATTAGTCTAGCGTAATATGCAATGGTATGCATTAATGCATGATCTGTTTTCGAACCGAGGACGACACCCCAAATGAAATATCCCTGTCTGCCTGCACTAGCCGGACTACTCCGAAGACTACTGTAGAGCTAAACAGTTGGAACGTTCTGCGCAGGTTAACATCTCTTTGATATCCGACCTTCGAAGTCTAACCGGCGGTCGAGGAAATCCATAAACAGGCCGTGATTGACGACTCCCTCCACGGCCCCCGAGATTCCTCAGCTCATCCGATATAGAACGCTTTCTGAATATCATTACCAGGTTACACACAGATCATCAGTCACGATTTTCTGGACTGCTACGAGACTGCGGGGAAATCGTTTCGCGTAGACTTCTTCCGCGTATACAGAAAACGAGAATAGAAAGACTTCTTCTAGCGCCGACGGCGAAGTAGCCGTGCCTGAAGGGCTTGTTTGCTATAATTCGACGCTAAACTAATTACGAAAGACTAGGACTGGATCTTTCCCCCTCTCTCTCCCTCTCTGTTTCTGTCTCTCTCTCTGTCTGTCTGTCTGTCTCTCTCTCTCTCCTTCTCCCCCTCTTTGTATCTCTCCCTCTCTCTGTCTCTGACTGTCTGTCTGTTTTGTCTATTCTCTCTCTCTGCTTCTGTCCCTGTCTGTCTGTCTGTCTGTCTGTCTGTCTGTCTATCTGTCGTCACTCTCCCTATTTCTGCGAATACACTCGCAGTCTCTCGCACAGATAACGAGATTAAAACTGTCTCCGGCAACCGTAAATCAATAACAGCAGAAATGATATTAAAATTAATATTTTAAAAACATTTCTGAGACGATCGAAACGATCTTCCCGGTTTGCTTGTAAATCGCATCAGCGTCGACTCGAAATTTGAACTCGTCAAAAAGAGGAAGGCAGACAAATGTTATTACTGTCATGTCAAAAGCTCCCTTTAAAAAAGATAGATTGGATTACAGAAAGGCAGATGAAAAATATGCGTTTTTGCCAGAGTAAGTTACAATTCACGTTTCGATTTCGTCGTATCGTGGTGAAAAATGAAATCGGACAGAAGTTACTACGTTTCACTGCAGGACATCTGTCGACAGAGTCTTCCTACGATCGCCCCTGGGCCCTGGCAGCGAAGGGAGTAAGCGAGAACCTACGGGCTTTTGCAGTGACTGGACCCTCCCTCTGGAATGCCTTGAACCCGTCCATGCGGGCCTCACTTCTTACTCTCTGTTCAATGCAAAAGCTGAAGTCTTACTACTTTAGTATGCGACTCCAATGCCTGGTGCGCCTCTGAGTAGAAATATGAGGCGCCATACAAATGCTACATTACATTACATTACATGGACACTTGGGACCCAGGCGCTTTTGCGTAATAAATGCTAGTGTTGCTGAGAGAGAGCGAGACACGGACAGACACACAGACGGACGGAGACGGACAACAGACAGAGATAGACAGAGACAGACATTTAGAGAAGGAGAGGGAAAGAGAGAGGTTGAAATGGAGAAGGAGGGTGGAGAAAGTCGAAAGAGAAGGAGAGAAAGAGAAGGAGAGATTGAGGATTGAGAGAAAGAGAAAGGGGGAGAAAGAGGAGAGAGAGAAAGAGAGATGGAAAGAGAGTGGGAGAGAATGAAGGAGAGAATGAGTGAAAGAGGGAGAGTCGCCGGTAGAAAGTTTCTTAAGAGGAACTTTGAGTTCTTTGGTATTTAAGTGATGCTCAGCCCTCGACCTGTTGGAAAATACGAAAATACCTCGCCCTCTCTACTCAACGCAGACTGGTCTTTATCGATGGCAGCAAATCGCTGTTCAAAGCTTGCAGCATAAAATACAGTAACTGGAAAAACCAATTCCGGCTGAACATGATTCGAACCGGTATTAAAATTTCACGTGAATTTTATCATATATATATATATATATACATGATATACATGATATAGGGTTATATATATATGTATGTATGTGTGTGTGTGTGTGTGTGTGTGTGTGTGTGATCTGGGCTATAGAAGGACCTCTGCTGTACAGATCTGGCTTGACCCTTGACATCTGGCTCGACCCCTGGTCTCTGTGTTCGAAAGCTTTGTCTGCGAGTTGACAGCTTTCGATTGCGCCACAATGGAACTTCAAAAACTTGGCAGTCGTATTGCGATAACAGAGAATATTACTTCCGTACATTTTGCAGTCGACAGCCGAGACAGGTCAAGTTCTAAACCCGGTCATTGCGCATCGAGCATTTGTTACACATCAGGCGATGGTATATGCCAAATGCACAAAGGCATATGTGGCCTATGACTGAAATAATAATAATAATAATAATAATAATAATAATAATAATAATAATCTGTTTTTAAAATATGATTCGATCCTCACACGAAATATGTTCTTCTAAAGGGATTATTACCACCTCGTTTATATTTCGGTCCAGTCTCAAAAATTTCAACATTATTATACGCCGCTGCATGGATTCGGTAGTTAAAGCTCTACTTAATTAGCGGGTATTTCATTTTGTGGATTTTATTCTGCTTTATACAAGTTATAGTTATTAACCAACAATCATAACCGCCCACCCTATAGAAAGTTAATGATTTTCAAATTTTCGCGTTTTGGGCCCACTGAATGCTAAAATTGTGATGTTATTTGGCTATGAAATGTATTCTTCGTAGTATTCTGCTCTTAGGCAGGTTTTGTATTCCAATTTCGCCATTCATTCCTTGTTCAAAGCTTTCTCCTTTAAGTCTTTATAGTCCTTTTCCATCATCCAGTCAAGTAGCATCTCTCGTGGTCTTCCTTTGGTCTTTTCCCCCTCTAGATGTCCTTCTATTAATTCCCTTAGGAGTGAGTCTCCTCTCATTATATGTCCCATCCAGGTCTTCTTTTGTCTCATTTTGAAATTATGAAATGTATATAAATGACAATAAACATATATCTTCTTATTCATCATCATGTTCTCTGTCCTGGGACAGGTTTAGGGCTCCATTGTTTCCAATCCTCTCTCTACATCTTGCCTCTTCTTTGATGTATGCATAGGTTTTGTGTAGTTGTCTGTTTTCGTCATCCAGTCCAATAGCATTTCTCCTCGGTCTTCTCTTTGTCTTTCTTCCTGAAATACTTCCTTAAATTACTGTTTTAAGTAAGTCTCTTTATTTTTACACTTATATTTCAGGCAAGGGCAATATCAGCTTTTTCTCAATAAATGTAACCAAATGTATTTTTATATCCTGCCAAGTGTCATAAAATACCTAATCATGCCGATAAAATAATCCTAGTTTTCCGACATAGCCTTTGAATCCGTTTACTGTTTCAACTGTCACTCCCACCTCTTCCAAACTATTCCATTTGTCCACAACCTTTGCACTAAAATAGTTTATTTCTTGGACCCACCCTCTGCTTTAACAATTTCCATTTGTGGTCTTTTGTGCTGCTATAGTGTGCCAATGTAAAGAATCGATCGTTACGGCCAATCTACTTTCCCAGTCATTATTTTGTATGTTTATGTTCTATCAACCAGTGGCGGCTCTAGGATTTGGCAAGTGGGGGGATAGAGGGGCCGTTGGGGTGGCAATTTCTAATCATGGGGCCAACCATTTGTTGTTTAATGTATGTAGCATTAAGTATATAGGGTCCCAACTGGGGGGCACTGGGGGGCCAGGCACTCAATAGGGGGAAACGGCTCCTCTGGCCCCCCGGTGGAGCCGCCACTGCTATCAACCTCCTCTTTCTTCTCCTTTCTATAATGTTGTCGATCTACAACAATATGAAGTCTTTTTCCGCAACTTAAATTATTTAAAGCACGCTCCTATAGGCTTATATTTCACGAAAGAACGACACGCAGGCAAGCAATATAATTATGCAAGCTTCAGTTTCATATTTTTCACGCTTAATGAGTCTGGCGCTTTCTTGCAACGAACGCAAACTGCAAGAACGAATTTCCCAACCAGATGTGACAGCGTCCTCCAGGCCTTCCTTCCATCCGTCCTGATCCGACTGCACGCAATCCTCGCTAGACCCGGTTGGCATCCTCTCCTCCTCCCACAAACCCCTTCCCCACTCTTCCAACTTAGACACACCACCGTGTCGCTGAAACGTATGACTCTGAGGGACCCGATAGCACCCTTCGACGAGGAGAAGGTGCTGATTCGCCTCTTGAGGCCAATGCGTCTTGAACGAAATTAGTTCTAGGCTCTGCCAAAATGAAGAAAAAAAACTGACGTATTAGTTTCTGCCCGATAATGTTAACATCTTACCAACTGCCGCACAAATAACGCGTGGGAGCTATCTTCGTGAATATTTTGAATACGTTTAACACAGAGGGAGGTTCTGTAAGTTATTAGAGTTCAACTTGTTATAATAAACGGCAAGGGTTTTAAAGACGTCGAACCTTAACACTGTGTGCCTGCAGCCATGTTATACGACACAGCAATGCTAAAAGTGTACGTCGTACCATAATGGCATAATAGTTTTTAAAAAACTTTCCCCCTTTGGGCTGCTGACCAAAATGTTTTAAGCATCATAGGCGTGATGACCTTTTTCTTGCTTGTCAGCATCTAAAAGGAACAATTTTCGAAGGAAAGACATACGAGAGATACATGGATGACCTTTTTTGCTTGTCAAGATTTTTCGAAAGTTGGTTACGGTCAAAAGTCAAAACCAACCCCTCCCCCTCTTGCGGAAATCCCGGCTACGCCGCTGCATACATATACACCTGCATACATACATACATACATACATACACACACATACTGTACATACACGCACACTTAGAGAGATCCTACATATTTCATATTTTTATGTAGTGATCTTTCAGATGCGTGTGTGTGCGTGTTTGTCTGTGTGCGAATGTGCTCAGTTGTCCAGTAGCAGGAGAGTTTCGGAACTGTCGTTAGTGGCAAACAGTCGGACAGAAGAATGGCGTCTTCTGTTGAAGTCGATTGCATCGAGCAAAGCAGAGAACGTTTCCTTCTCCTCGTTCTCACACGCGTTTCCTTCTCTGTTCAAGTCAATATATTGCCGAAGCGCTCTGATTAGCAATCGCAGAAGCAGCCGCATTCATTCATTCATTCGTTCGTTCGTCCATCCATCCGTTCGTCCCTCTGTCCGTTCGTCCGTCCATCCGACGTAGACACATGTTTGGAATAGCTTGCCATCATCAACAACTATGGCAAAGACACTATAGAAGCATTTAAACGAGAACTGAAAACTGCTCTGTTTGTTCGTAGTTATCCAGAACATTGAGCGTTGTCAGATATACTGTATACTGTATTTTCATTTGTAAGGTGTCTTAGCAGTACTTGTACGATATGCCACCATAATCAGTTCATGATGATGATGATGATGGTTATTATTATTATTATTATTATTATTATTATTATTATTATCGCTCGCGCAGTCTTTAGGTTAAAATGTTCTCTGCGCACGATAGCAGTTTATTTTTCATATTTATTTAATATTTAATTTTCATAAGGAATACAGAAAGACTTCTGATTCTACGATTTTACATAACATGTGACGCTTATATGAATATAACTCCGCATTTTAAAGTTTTCACTTATTGCTATACAAATTTAATCCAGTAACTCGTTTAATTTTTATAGTTACTCGGTGTTTAGCATGAGTTTTATAAATTGAACGGTTACTGTTTCAAATCTCGAATTTTGACGATTGGCGCAACAATTAGACCAGATAAAAGCATTAGAATTCTGTCACGCTAACACCAATTTCTCATTTTTGCAATTATTTTAAAATAAATCCACAGAAAATTATGCTAAAATACAGTCCTAAGACGTCCATTAATTGTAGGTGTATAGGTGAATTTGGAGTAATCAATCTTACATGAATTAGGCTGCGTTCACTTTTTTACGACAAAATTACCATGTCTAACGTATAGTAGCATCGTGGCCGGATAAAATGTCCGCGGACAAAATGTCGCGGATAAAATGCCGCGAACAGAATGTCGCGGACAAAATGTCATGGTTTAGGGTTAGGGTTAGAGTTAGGGTTATATTTCGTCCTCTGACATTTTGTCTCCATGACATTTTGTCTGTGACAGTTTGTCCGCGGACATTTTGTCCTAGTAGCATACCTGTCTTTGAGAAATCCCGCGCTGTTTCGATGAAACAGATAAAGTATCTATGTTTTCGCCGCCCGCTATGTTATGCGCTTCGATAATTAATTATAGTTCGAGACCGCGTTCACAGGTGGCGCCATATGCGTCGGTATTTTCCAGATATCTGTGGCCTTAGCTGTGCAGTCAGTACATGTTGAGAATCTCGACCGTATCGACTTCTGTCGGTGCCTCGTTACCAGACCGACGCCCCCTTCGACCTTCCCTTTGGAACGACGCTTGCCCGATTACCGGGGGATTAGACACCGCCGATCGGTCGGACAGCCACCCACAGAGGCACCCGAGCGTCCCTTCGTCCTGCGCTCGGTGGCGATGGAGCGGTGGCCAACCAGGCGCCGGACGGAACGGACGGACGGACGGTGTTCCGGGGGATGGTTTTATGGTAATGGGGGCAGTCACCGATCGGCCCGGATTCAGGGCGGCTTTTTCGTCGGACGGGACAGAGTCGGGACGGGTCGAGCGGTCGACGACTACGACTGCCAAACTGGGCGACCGGCCAGTGCCTATTTTGTGTTCTGTGGACAAGGAGGAGGAGGAGGAGGAGGGGAGGAGGAAATGGAGGAGAGGAGAAGATGGCGGAGGAGGAGGAGGAGAAGATGGAAGAGAGGGCGAAGATGGCGGATGACGATGAGAAGATGGCGGAGGAGGAGGAGGAGGAGGAGAGGAAGGAGAAGGCGAAGATGGCGGAGGAGGAGGATAAGAGGGCGGATGAGGAGAAGATGGCGGAGGGGTCTGAGAAGATGGAGGGAGAGGATGATGAGTTGACTGTGAGATGCTTAGAGTGCGTCGGATACATCTCCTAAATCAATGCAATTATTATTAGGCTAAATGGCCAACATTCAAAGGCCCGGACAATTGTCGCCAAATCTACGGCGCACAACTAGGTCCGACCGCATGGTATTCCACTGTGGAATTATACGCGTATCATACGTGTAATATGTCCCCGAATATTATACGCGTATTTATACGTACTGTAAATATACGCTGGCCGTGGCGTCGACTCAAATGCACCCATCAATCAATCAATCAATCAATCAATCAATCAACTTCTATAGCGCCACTATCATAATGCCCAGGGCATCAGCCGATGGCGCACCAAATCCAAATAGCATTAGATGATTAGAACCAGGTCAAGCCAGAGGATCAGTCCGAAACGGCGGGAGAGCAATCTAAGGGGGATATGCCAAGTCAAAGAGATGTGTTTTAAGGCCAGATCTGAAAGATGATAAATTATATTTATTAGTTATGCGAAGTGATGTTGGTAGTGAATTCCAGAGCTTAGGGGCGCACACTGAGAAACAACTAGTGCCAATGACTGTGCGAGAGTAAGGAACGACAAATGAACACTGTCACAGAGCGAAAACTGTTGCCTGTTAGAAGAAGAAACACGGAGTTTAGACCATTGACTGGCCGGCTCAGTCACCTGATCTTGACCCTATTGAGAACGTGTGGTTTAAAGTGTCAGTCGTTAAAGATTACCAAGAAGCAACTGCGGACAAAGCGCGAGCTGATTGAGTCTCTAATTGCAGCCTGGAATCACATTATAACACAAGAACAGTTATAGAGCACCTTGTCAAAATGGTCCATTTCATACCACACAGATGTCAAATTTTAGTCAGAAAGAACGAGGGCTGGTCCATAAACTACTAATGACCGCAATGAATAAAAGCAGCCATTTCAGGCTACCTTATAAAATTGAAAAACAATTACTGGGTTAAAGTAGTTAGAACGCACACCTTTTCACGAGAAGTCCCGAGTGACCATTTTGGTAAAGATTCGAGAAAATCACACTGTGTCCATATTTTCTCATAAAAGTCTGGGGAAAAGGTGTATAGTCCAGTGAGATCACATACAGAAATGGAAGTAGAATTAACATTGCTACAAAACGATATAGAATAACCACCAATTCTACAGGAAAATCTGGCAACAATGCCAAAAAATGATGAAAATACTTCGGTTTCTCAAGTGATGCAAGACTTTTTCACACCACTGTACTTATTCGGACAGCGTAAATGCTGTACATGCGCAATAACTACTCCTTCCTTAGCTACGGCCAAATTGACGCCAGTAATGTCTTATTAGGCTTAGATGAGTAGATTATATTATTTGAGTCACTGTTGAGCAGCGATTGAGCAGCGTGGCAGTTGCGGTGGCAGTGGTCGTAGTAGCTGCAGCATTGATATTTATCAGCATAGGCCTACCTGATAGAAAATTTTACATGAATTCGACAATTGATAACAAAATTGAAATAATCTGTTGCTCGAATTCATTTATTGCCCATTAAAGCTTTCTAAATCGACATATAAGCTTACGGCATGCTCTGATGATAGGCGTTATCTATCTGCATGAAATGATACTGCGCTGATATAACCACCACCAAGAGAATGCTTAGGCCTAAGTGAATGCAAGCGTTCGGAGTTCCTAAATGGAATGACAGGCAGTGTTTATTCTAGCCCCCTTGACATTGGTGGTGGGGGATTTTGAAATGTTTGGGGGAAAAGGTTTGAGTTTCCACACGTTTGGGGGGAAATCTCCATTCCCAGCCAACATCTAAAAAAATGGGGGAATTTTCAAACTTTGGGGAATTCCCCCTGAAGGCCTAGAATAAACACTGAATAACAGGAAAAGAATTAAATATAATTTATGCAAATATAGGAGAGATGAAGCGTCTGAATAGTTGTTAATCGTTTTGCGATCGCTGAATCTGTTTCTTTGTTGAACGAAGGAAGTTCTCTGAAGCGACTTCTACAAGAAACTTTACTACGAGACCTTCCGTTCAGTCTATTACTGGAGTGAATCCTAAACAGCGATTGAGAAATATATCAGCCTGAATTTTAACTAGAAGACATCAGACTACCATATAGAAAGCAAAAGAACAGAGGGACAGAGGACAGTGTAATGTAAAATATCGAATAGCTTACGAAGTTACATGTACAGTATTTTCGACAGGCGTTTACTTTAAGCGATTGAGGTATACAGATGTGAATTCCAGATGACGCAATAATGACTAAACTTACAGAGGTTCGTTCAATATGGAGGACCGTACACTTCTTCCTGAAACATGCCCACCATAATAATGCGATTACTTACAGTTCAATTCACTTACAGTTCAGTCATTATAACCGGTTTACCTTCGAAAGCTCCTAACGCCTCAGTCTCTCGGACCCACACGATCATTCATTCATTCATTCATTCATTCATTCATTCATTCATTCATTCATTCATTCATTCATTCATTTCTTCGTTAACTTAACTTGTCGTTGTCATCTCATCTCACATTTTCACGCCCGTTAAATCATGCAGTCATTTCTCAAAATCTGCAATCGCGCTTTTTCGTACCCCTCACCAGAAAATTGGAACCAGGGGCGTAGCGATGGGGGGTATATCGGTATATATACTCTTCAAATCAGTCTACCTTAAAGTTTTTTATATGATTTACATGTGGTTATATGTGGTTCATATGGTTTATGTGGTTTATAGTTAAGATTTATACCCACCCAAAATATTTATACCATCCCAAATCAAATTCCTGGATACCCCCCTGATTGGAACTCAATGCCAGCTTCTCTCCGTTGTCTACAACATGGAGAAACAACAAGCTCCACATCCTCCGTTCCTTTAATTCCTTCACTATCTCCTCAAGCCTTTAGGTCTAAACTTAAAACTTTCCTATTCCAAAAGTCATTTCCTCCATAGCTATAACCAGTGGCGTCATTTCACACTTTTCTTGGGGGGGGGCGAGAAATTTTGTAAAATTTTTCTTTTAAATTTTTTTAAATTTTTCGACTTAAAAAGTTGACGACCTTTTTTTTGCTCGTCAGCCCTTTTTTCTTTTTTACGATTAGTTACTTCAGGTTACTCTCGACATCAAGCACTCCTTTAGGGCTTTAGGGGCTGCTGACATTTTTTTGCCCCCTCCCAAACGATGCAATGACGTCCCTGTTTTTGTTTTTTGTTGCACATTAATACATTATAAATTAATATTTTCATTTCCTTGGGGGGCACGCCCCCCCCCCAAATGACGCCTCTGGCTATAACAGCCCGGCCCGTCACCTCATGGATACACTGACCTTTGCCCGGTCGACAACCCACCTTGCCTATATAGCTACTTCAAATTAAGATTAAGCGCATAAGAATAAACAGCTACTACTGTACTACTTCCAAAACGCTCCATAAATCTACGAGATTTTACTTACTTACTTAATGCGACGTCCGTAGACGTCAAAGCACCCACGAATATTGCATTTAAAATGAAACAATGGCGGTGATGATGACGACGACAAAGTGACAATGTTCATGATAACAACGACGATAACGGTTACGCAAAGTGAGACATTGTAGATGTATATATATATATATATATATATATATACGCTGAAGTCTCAAAGACAAGAGATAAGTTGATAAATCAAATAAAATTAATCGAAAATTTTACGCATCTTATTAGCTTATTAACTTTCGTTCATTGGCATAGTCACAGGCAGGCCCGCCGAGGGAAATTCCGGGCCTCTGTGCAGAAGGGCCGACTGGCCCCTGACAAGTCTTAAAAATTGATGATGACCTTTTTTGCTTGTCGCTGTTTTTAAGCTGTTTATGATGTCCTCAGCGAGCGCCCCCTTTTTTACTCGCCGGGTCCCTGTGCGTATGGCATGGTGACCTTTTTGTGGTGCTATTATTGTTATAACTGTTAATAAGACTTCATCATCGGCCCGGACCCCTCCGGACCGCCAGGCCCCTGTGAATACCCCCTGCACCCCCTCTCGGCGGCCCTGGTCACTGGAGGAACCGGGATTCCTTATTCTGTGATCAGTCGTGAAGTTTGCGCATAAAACCTTGAAAAATTGTTCGGGTGAGGGGTAGGTGTGATGTAGGCGAATGACAAGAACTCCGTGCTTGACTTGTTTGCAGTGTTTTATACAGGCCGGTTAGGAGAGGAGATTTTTCCCCCAAAACCTCAAAATTCCCCCAATCCCAGCACTTACACAGATTTTGCATTGAACTGTGTCTTTTCCCCTCCAACCAAGTCGATTCCCCCCTCCCGAAAGCCTTAATTCCCCCCAAAGGCCTGGAGTCTGGATAAAAATTGCTTATTTGGCTTCCTTTTTTGCCTGTACACTTGTTCCCCGCTGTGCCAATGACTGCTTAATTTAACAGATGGGCCTCAAAAATGTGTGCATTCCATATGTTGGTCGTGCAGCAAAGTGGTCTGAGAACCATTGCGTTAAAGTAAAACTCTTACACTGTTGTTATACTAAATTTTCTATTCTAGATTACATGTAGCTGCGAGTAGCGAATACGTTTCACAAACTTACTTCAGTCGTCTCAGCCTTTACCATTAAATCTTCTGGTGCGCATACTAATGTACACCTGATTTTCGAAGTGGTGTGCGCGATGGAGCAGTGGTTAGCGCACTGTTCTGCCAATCTTGAGGTCCGTGGTTCAATCCCCCCAAACGCGGCAGAAACTTTTCGGTTGTTTCCGCCTCAAGCACACCCCGCCCCAATCGATTCAGCTGTGAATGAGTACATCAGTAGATCAGGTACATCAGATGGAAGGAAAGGCGACGATGGAAACGCTGGAAATCCGCTCTCATTCAGCCGTTGCTGTGTAAAACCGATGGGCGCGGAGCCCGTGGAGTATACAGTGGCGGCTTCACATGGGGGTCCGGAGGCCCGTGCCCCCATTGAATGCCTGGCCCCCAGAACCCCTCCAGTTGGGACCTTATACTTACTATTACATACCTATCAACAAATTCGTTGACCCCCATGCGTATAAGTTGCCACCCAAACGCCCCCCACACTTGCCAAATCTTGGAGGCGCCACTGGGAGTATATGCCACCTATACTTTTCGTATGGTAGAATTCACGATCCACTTTCGTACGGTCAAATCAAAGACTACCCTTCACAACGATCAACGAAGCCAGGTTGCTAATTGTATGACACTTTAAGACCTCAACTCAGAGGTTTCAAAAGGTTTTATGACTTCGTAACAGTCCACAAATGTTCACACCTCAACGGCACCAAGCCGGGCTCAAATCTAAACGTAAGTCTAATGCGCATAACTTGAGTCTGTGGGACCAGTATACAAAACCCGGTACACATAGGTCTGTACGAGGCTCTATCAATACAAACAAAGCAAACATACATGTATCGAGACCAAAATCTAATGCTACTGGGTACGTTAAGAGAAATACTTTTAGTGCGATGTTATTGAAGCCAATACAGTATTTCGTTTGCCGTCGCTATTTTATAATTATTTGGAGTCCTCATTCATTGGGAATTGTTAACAAGCGATGTAAAAACCATATTTGCCTTTGATTTGTCGGTAAAATTTAATACACAGTACGGAGACATTCCTTGTGATTTCTTATATACGCATTGTGAGCCAATGAGTAGTAGTAGTAGTAGTAGTAGTAGTAGTAGTAGTAGTAGTAGTAGTAGTAGTAGTAGATTGTTATAATAGTACTAGTATACGCTATAGTAGTGTGTAGTAATGGCAATAGTAGTAGTGACAATGGTATCTGTGGTAGTGATGCTAGTAGTAGTGGTGTAAGAGCGGTGGTGTTAGAAAGCAGTATTAGTAGTGATAGTAGCAGTTCCAATAGCAGTCATAGTAGTTATGGTATTGGTAGTGGAAGGTAGTAATAGTGGTGATAGTGCTTCAGTCGGTGTTGCATGCAGGCAGGATGGGGAAATTCGCCCACAAATCTTATAACCCCCTTCCCCCCAATTGCATTTCATTCAATGACAATTCTCACAACGTTCCCGTTTGAATTGCCATAAATTCCCTTCCCTCCCTCCCTCCTCCCATGGAAGAGGAGACTGTGTGTAACGCTGGCTTAAGTGGAGAGAAGATGGGCAACTACACCTCGTGAACCGTTGATACGATCGAAAGAAACTAAACACAGTTGGAGCTCTACTTGCATTTCCTGTGAAGCCTCTCCTCCTTCTGACGGAAGAGGCAAATTAAGTCACACCAAACTTGTTCCCAATTTGGAACTTCCTAAGAATAAATTTTATATCATGTTCGCGCGAACGCACCCAAATCATCCCCGCGCCCCGAAACCTCCCTGGGCCTAATTGCGAAAGGAAGGCGTCAGAAGTTCATAATGGGGAGCAGTTTTATTACCTAATGAATTTTGAGCAGAATTTCGGAGATCGTGCACAGGAACGTTGAGTCGGGTTCAACGTATCACTTTTACTACTTGTAATAAAGACTCATTAAAAGCAGTTAGTTGGAAAGGAAGCTCTAAATACGTCCTTGTTCCGACCGCGTATATCGTTGGCAGATCAACGGAGAGATAGTGGAGTTTAGCTTTGTACCTTTGAATGCGGGGGGGATTCTCTAAATGATCATTCAACATTCCTGATTCCGCTCTTAAAGCTCATCTTACGAGACCTCATTTTTCGGCTGTTGAAGAAGTAGTAACGATGTGATTGAAATTCAATGACTGCACCATGCATTAGAGTTAATTTTATGCTTCACAATCAATTTTAGTTTATCGAATACTCTTCACTCAAACTGAAAGTTGCATTGTACAGTATATACCGTAGTAGTGCATAGGCCTAACGAAACACTGCATGCAGAGGACGCGATTCAAAGGTGCCTAACTAAACAAGCACATTGCCCAACTTTTATTCATTTTGTTATACTAGACTGATCAAAGCTTTCTTTTATCAGCTATTTAACCTGTACAGCGCGACTCGTCCTGATCATTGCATGCTGAATTTAACTATTATTTCGCTACAATGTAGATAAATAAATAGCTAAGAAATTGTAGTCAACATGCCCTTCGAATCTAAACTCAAAAGATCTAAAAGAATTATAACTAAGTCTTGCCTAACCCGATAACGTCGGGAATCAGATTACAAATCTAGATAAATCAGATTAGATATCTCCGATACCAGTACGAATGCTATCTAAATTATCAAGAAATGATTATTCGACAAGATAAGTGTATGCCACTGTATGGCTATAAACTCAAAATACTTTCTTGACAATTCTAGAACTTTCATCTATATAATAATAATAATAATAATAATAATAATAATAATAATAATTGAAATTTAAGTGCTTCAGTAGGATCTCTCTTGTTTTCAAATTATGCTGATTTCTACTGCGAAAGAATATTAAAATAATACTAATACTACTAATAATAATAACAACAATAACAATAATAATAATAATAATAATAATAATAATAATTGAATTTTAGGTGCTTCAGTAGGATCTCTCTTGTTTTCAAATAATGCTGAATTCTACTGCGAAAGAATATTGAAATAATAATAATAATAAAATAATAATAATAATAATAACGTTATAAATATCAGATGTAATAATATTAGGCTTATCACTTTTAATAAGAAGAGGATATGCATTGTCCGCAAAACTTCTATTAGACCGCTAGGCTCGATCCATTTCCCCCACTTTTTGAGAGACAAGGTCAGGAAAGAGGGCAAGTTTACCCCTCAACTTTTTCGTTCAAGGCGTGGACGTAAAACTAGTGATTTTTACGTAGGCCTAGAGGTGCTGAGGTAATCTTGTCGCGAATAAAAGAGACTTTATAGTTATTACCAAAGTATCTTCTCTAATACTCGATACTGGAGACCTCGAATATTTGAAACCCGACCGTTGTACAGTATTACGGCTGAAACTTTAAGCTATTTTGTAGCTCCCCTACGCATTTAACCTAAGAGACTTAGGCTATGACCTGTTCAACTTTCACTACCTATCATTGGAAACTGTGCCGAAACGCTGGAGGGTGATTAGGGATATATCGGCACGAAGCGAGGAAATTTCAGGTAAAAGGAAGCGGTTACGTTTATGGGAAGAAAGTTCGAACTGATTCGTTGTTTGATTTCAAACCGTCGTCCACGAATGCCGCTAAAATGTATCGATTTGAACTAAAGAACGGTCAACTGAAGCCTGAAGCCAAGTAGGCGATGAATGGAAGTCTGTTTGAGAAGTTTTAAAGCCGATCAACAACAACAACAACGCGTCCAGATTCGTGGAGGTGGGCGCAATTCAGGTAGATTTCAGAAGGTCATAAACAATAGGGCGCTTCTTTGTTGAAAGCGCTATTCGTTACTGGGGTTTATGGATTTGTCCGTTGTTAGATCAGTGCCGAGGGCCAGCGTAAGATCAAAGGTCTTCCTTAGTCGACCTTTGTCGGAGGGCAAAGTGGTCAAGAAACAAGGCCTATAGAGGCCCGAACGGCTGGCCAGGTCTCTCCGCGAAAGGGTCTACCGTCGGAGGAGGGGATGGGTCAATTGGGGGTTAAAGAGGTATATAAATATGGTATAAGAGGGTTGTTAAAAGAAGAACAGAGGATGGAACTTAGCCCTTGGATGACGGATTCAACGGACGATAGAATTTCAATGTGCATTCGGAAAAGTTTCTTTACAACATTTAAAGATAATTTTTTAATTGTTATCTGTTATTTCTGCTTAGAGGAATCAAAATCGAAACCGTTGCAAGTATTTCGAGAACATCAGGTAAGCGGCTTCGATATAAAGCATAGATTTTGAAACAATTGTGGCTTTTGCAGAAAAATTTATTAACATTTGGTGAACTTCCAGCCTGGGGCTAATCAAGGAAAAATGTCAAAATGGTTCAACAAAGCAATAGGAATTTTATCCTCCACTATGTAATAAACGTGGTCTAGTATCCGTTTTATATTTTAGATGTAGGCGTTTCTCGTTCAATGAGGTTCTCTTGATATCGTGCAACGAGTTTTCTCTATTTGTGTCGTTGATATAGGATGCAAGTCGTAGTACATCGTTGGTCAATGGCGGACAATTTTCCACGATTCAGACTGTCTTCGCGACTACCAATTTTGGGTATTGCATAGTATGCGCACTAGTAGTTTGCGCACCCGGGAATTTGCGCACCTGTACATTAGTGCGCATACTATAGGTGCGCAAATAGCGGTTGCGCAATGTACTGGTGCGTAAACTACCTTTTCGCAAATTCCCAGGTGCGCAAACTACTGGTGCGCATACCAATGTAAACCCAAATTTTGTAGCCAGTTTATTCGCGTTATTTCTAACATTCAGACAGACCACGTGCAGCCCTAAGTTACCTTAATTGAGAGTTAGGCCTAAGTGGATTTTATCAGTGCTGTTCACCAGTTTATAATTATTTAATGACAAATCTGGACCTTTAGATCGTATCTATCACAGGTTTTACATAACATCTTCAGCACATTCTTTACATTATAGGCGAATCTTTATTTGAAGAAAATTACTGTTTAAAGTTTTAAATCAAAATTTTTCATGCTGTTTTACATTGTTTGGCTGAAGGGGCGGAAGATGGCAGAGTGGAGCCATAAGCTGACGGAGCGAGTTTCAAGCCCCGTTAGCGTTCATAACTACAGTGGTTCTCACACAGGCCAGTCCCTACTGAACCACTTTAAACCTTGTTATATTTATTATTTATTTTATATTATTATACACGAAATTTTGTTTTACTAAGTGGTTTTCACACAGGTTGTAACGCACTCTAAGCTAGTTTATATCAGATCACGTTATAGTTTTAAAATTTTCTACAATTAGATTTTATACGGTGTAATTGTGAATTAAATTTGTAGGCCTACGTTTTGAAGTGGAATCACAAACAGGCATAGATCCGTAGGCCTTTGGACCTGTTATAATAGCCACGCATTGATTGTCCGAAAGCAAATCTTGTGGATAATGACCGCTAATCAAGGCTTGCCTTTGGACATCGGTGTAACAGGCTGATAATCATATGATCGTGCTTCACTCCTGGTAAAAAGAACGGAATAGACGCAAACTTTTGCACGTGTACTTTGATTGTCAGTATGCAACTCTTGGTTTATTTATAACGAGAGTTACAATTGACTGTCGAAGCGCATGCGGCTGTCGTCTTCAGATTCGGACTTCTTTTTTTAAATGGCGACGGAATTTGGCCAAGATCAAATCGAAACCTACTTTAGCTTCTAATTGTAAATATTAACATTTGTCTAAGCCTGAACGCCTCGGTAAGCAGTATAGCTTTCAAATGTTGCGTCTCAATCTATATCATTAATTAACATTAGGTAACTAGTTTGGCGATAGGATTTACAGCGCAAAATTACACTGAAGATCTGTAATGCATCACCAGGGTACCTTATGATATCGGAGCCAGCTTGGGTGTATGTAGATAAGAAATTTGCAAACGCAGTAGTTAATATAGAAGGATAAGATATCATTGGCAATGTCATAGGGAAAATGTGACAATCATTTTCGAATTTTAAGATGTTTTTACTAATATTGCGCTTCTTTTTTAGGGCAGTTTTTAATTTTAGTCTGTCTGTAAAGAGCTACGTTAAATGCTTTTAGAATGTTGAAGTTTTTCTTCTGGACCTATAATTATACGTAAGAATATAATGAAATCGTGTTTCCAAAGTGATTTATTTATTTTTGATCCAGAAAATGGCGTTTGGGATCTGATTGTCTAACACAGCTCTTGTTCGATTCGAAACGAAACGTTACTTAGTCAAGAGCTGTGTCGTCAATCGTATTCCAACGCCAATATCTCAGTTATTGCATAGAAATTTCGTGGGAACGACAAGCTAATGGATTGCCGGATTCCAAAGTTTTCACGGTTAATCAGCTTTTGGCTCATTGGAACTTTTGGCGCTTTAACCTGATTGTCAGTAAGCAGCTCTTGTTTCTGTTTTATTCAAGAACTGTTTATTGATATCAGGTATTGGCGACCTAATAATTCTTCTATGTCAAGACATTACTTGCATTGGCTGATATTATATTACCAAGATATTTACTTAATACTTTACAAATTAAATTACGTAATAAGTGCTAGCAAAGTACAATTGTAAATAGCAGTTTAGGCTCAACAAAGCAAACCAATATAGGCCTAGCTAAATTCAATGGCTGAGTTTGATTTTGGTATTGTGAGTATTTCAGTTTATTTGTCAACTCTTTCTTGGTCAAGCCCGCAATTAATCTAAAGGATTTGACGACCGGAGGTTATACTGCAGCAAACGAAGGCAATGTTTTATCCAGACTCACGCTCTTGGGGGAGGGGAATTGAGTTAGATTCAGGAAAGAGACAGTTCTACTAAAAAATCTCTATGTATTGATTTGGGGGTGAGGGAATTTTGAGGTTTTGGAAGAAAATCAACCTCTAACAGCGCCTGGATAAAACACTGAACGAAGGGACACACTGAACGGTACACTGCATTCATTACTTTAAAAGCACATTCTATTGTTCAAATCTGTCGGTAGGTACCTCCGTGCGGGATCTTTGTTTCCTTTCGGTATCTTGTTATTTCCATAATATATCTACTTCTTTTTAATTGTAAATAATTAAGTTCTTCGGATGTTATTTCAAGTACTATTGTATTATAATAATATATTGTAACAATAATAATTATGATTAAGTTTTTCAAATGTTATTATTAAGTTCTAGATATATTATTATTGAACTTTCTTTGGAAATAAATAAATGATGATAATTTATTGCTAAATCGTTACAAGTAGAGCGAGCAACTAGGCTACAGCAAAATTTAGTCCCAAAGTTTCTGTCTAATTTGACAATACGATGGTTCTCCCAGTTTGTCTCGTTATGTCATGGATATGTTGAATATACCTTGATACTGTCGACCTATTTTTTCTTTTCTTCTAGGGTCCGTCCATAAAGTATACGTCACGCTCGAGGTGGCTTAAGGAAGTGTGTCAGCGTAGACTGCAAAGCCCGACATGACGTCACAAATTTTCGTAGAAATAAAACCTTTAATTAATCTGATGAGACGTATAGTAAAAAGGGTTTTAATTGCTCATTTAGACACTTTGGCACAAACACGTACATTTTCAGGTCTCAATTACATTTCGTTATCATCGTAGGAAGTTGAACGTTCATCTGTTTTGCTGCTGAAAATTGAAATTGAATGAGAAACTCGACTATGTAATAATTATAATGAAAACCTTTGTGACGTACTGTAATTTATGAATGACTCTTAACCGGGGGAGGGCGAGATTTGTGATGTTTTTTTATGGAAGAGATGGTCTGAGATTTGTGAGTTATTAAATGAGAGGGGGCTAACTGGTGGCCAGATTCACGAAAATTCTCAAGTTCTATTAAACGACAGCCTAAACTATGAATAAATCTTTGCATTAATTTTAGTTACTTTTACTGGTGAAATCTGCTTGTTGACTATTAAACTTCTAGGCAGATTGAAAACTGGTAACGACACTGGTCTGGAAAGCAGGTAGAATCGAAGGCTATTCTAGATTCACTCAGCATTGATTCGCTAGATGGCGTATGAATGATTTAGCGCCTTTGGCAGCGGTTCTCAACCTGTGGGTCGCGACCCCGACGGGGGTCGAATGACGATTTGCCAGAGGTCGCCTGAAACCTTCGAAAAAAATTGTCCTTTGAGCGGTTCAAACAGCCAGCCTTTCCGGCTATGCAGATAGTATTAATTTAAATAGTAAGTAAGTAAAATTTTGTGGATTTCTATAGCGCCTTGGAGGCCAGCTCATCAGTAAGTAGCTGCTTATTCTTAGGCACTCTGCCTTTCTTAAAACAGCCATGGGAAAGAAACATCCGAAGGGCATAGAGGCTTGTAGAATAAAGTAACATCTCGTGAATTTTCTATAGCGCGTGTGTTTTTTCAGCCCTTTGATAATTTAGAAATTCTTTAACGCTTTGAAGGCAGGTACTGTTGAAGCTAACTATATATGTTATGATATATATATATATATAATAGCTTTATTATGTGTGAATTTTTAGGGGTTTTAAAGCAGGTGCCCTAGGAGCTGCGTATTTAGCAGGGGCCGTCCATAAATGACATTATGACATCACGCCATTTTGACAGTTTTTAGTTATAAATATTTCAAATCGCATTTGTTAATGAAGAATGCAGTGCGTTGAATTCGTTTGAAAATATCCAGTATAACTATTATTCAACAGGCCTTCAATTGGCTTCTCCTGTCGAATAGAGGGTTTATAGAACCTAGGTATGTAAAAATCTAATCGATCTGAAGAAATTCTCCAACAAATTCACAATTTCCTCTTGTTCCATCATTACTTAATCTTTGCAAGAATAATCAATAATATCACTTTCAATTTCGATCTACAGGTTTCAAAATAGAGCACTTCCGGCCATTTCATACTAAACACACTAATGTCATTGACTGTACGAGAACGAGGCACATCAACTAAATGAAAGTCCTGCCTAACATCTTGCGGAATGCCTAATAAGGGCGATCGAGGGAAGAGACGCGTATTAAGATATCTGGTTCATTTTAGAACAGATTTTATAATTACTTAGCTCTATGAGAGAAGCCAATTGAAGGTCTGTTGAACAGTTTATAGGCCTTAGATGTGTAAAAATCTAATCGATTTGAAGGTATTCTCCGTCATAATCCACATTTTCCTCTTGCCCTATCTTCTTTGCTGTAACCTTTGGAAGAATCAATTATTACTGTATGCATGTTATGAATAATCATGATTAGACTGCTTTGAATTGTCGGCGCCATTTGCTGATGCTCTGTCTTGAGGCGCTTGTTTTGAAATTAGTCTAAACAACAATGGCGGTGATCATCGAAGCCCACAGATATACTATTTAAACCACCTATCTATGCGGAGATCGCCGAGAGGGCCCGCGATCATCCATAACAAATTAACAAAATCATCAGTCATGTCACATTTGTAATGAGAAATTTGAAAAATGATACGGACAATAGATAGTAGTTCTAAATTTTCTATCTAACGATTTAATTTTGCAAAAACCAGCCTTCGGATTTTTCGCGTTCCGAACGCGGTCCGGATTTCCGCCTTGCTCCGTCACAAAAAAGCCCTGGTCATAGTGGTTATGTGGCAGTTGACTGCACAAGAGGTCAATAAATTATGGAATAATAAACAATAGAGCTGCTCAAGATACGTTTGTTGTCATGTAGAGTATGCTGTGCTATAGAAATCCTACTTAAGCTTCTGCTGAATCTGGTTAGCTACAGTTGATATTTTGATGCGGTCCATATTGAAATGTTGTGCTACTTAAGAGTGGCACTCCAGTTAAGAATGGTTGTTGTCGAGGGATCAAAATGAATTTCTTTAGATTCAAGCATTAAAAACATTTATTACTGAAAGCTAAGACAACGCGGTAAGCAAAGTTCAATCATACAATCACAACATTTTCCTGTTGACATCTCAGTGTATACTTTTACAGTTACAGACTCAAATTTACCCATCAAGTGAAAAAGCGTTTATCCATATATATATATATATATATATATATATATATGTGTATTTGTATATATGTGTGTATATGTGTGTGTGTGTGATCAGTTGTATTAAAATTTAAGTGCAGTCTGAAAATTTGCTGCAGATTCTACTTCCTTCAGCGAGTATTTGTAAGTATCTATTCCTATTCGTGAATTCCATACTGAATAAGAACAGGCCACAGCTCGATCATCTGAAAATCAAATGATAGAATATCACATATATTATGCGTTACATATGATGCTACAGTATGGTAAGCTAATCAATTAATTACTTCAAATGAACGAAAATAATGGCATATTTTGTCTGACCCTGAAGGAAACCTGAACGCAGCCTGGAGAGAAGGGAAATATAACTACACAGGGAAGACATTCGGATGTACTGAGTGAATAACCGGTGGCGGTTCCAGGATTTCTTGGTAGGGAGATTAAATGAATTCATAGGAAGTTGGTGGGGGCACTGCAGTGGCGGCTCTAGGATTTGGCAAGTGGGGGAAAATAATTGGGGGCAACTTCTAATCATGGGGAGCCAACCATTTGTTGTTTAATGTATGTAGCATTAAGTATAGGGTCCCAACTGGGGGCCACTGGGGGGTTCCAGGCTCTCAATAGGGGCACGGGCCCCTGGCCCCCCGGTGGAGCCGCCACTGGGGCACTGGGGTGGGGAGTAAAAGATAAGGAAAAATTAATAAACTTTGCCGAAAAAGCCTGACAAAAGGAATTTTTCTCTAGTTTTATAACACTTTTACCCAAAAAATAGGTTGACAAGCCAAAAAAAGGTCATCGCAGTTCTTCCCCTTAGTTTTACTAGACGTTTGCCCAAAAATAGGTTTCACAAGCTAAAAAAAAGGTCCGGCAGTCCGGTGGGGATGCACCCCAATCATTCCCCACTGTGAATAGCCTCAAGATGCGCTGGTATTGGGCAGACCTGATAATATGGATACAACTCTGAATCTCACAATGGCAAACTTAAGTATAACTAATAGCAAATGTGTATATATATATATATATATATATATATATATATATATATATATATATATATATATATATATAGGCCTGTCTAGCAATTGTAACAGCCAGACAAAACACCGATGATTTGCTCTCTCTCTCTCTCTCTCTCTCTCTCTCTCTCTCTCTCTCTCTCTCTCTCTCTCTCTCTCTCTCTCTCTCTCTCTATATATATATATATATATATATATATATATATATATATATATTATGCCCTCAAAGTACTTCATTCCCGAGGGACTTATGATAAAAATTGTCCGGAGACATGAAATTATAGTGTGCTAGCTCTCAAATTGTTATATAAATATATATATTATTATAATATATATATTATATATATATATATATATATATATATATATATATATATATATATATATATATCAAAAGAAGAAGTACCGAAATTCCCAAATTCAACACAAAGGGTTACATGATAGGCTCTGCGCTGCGTAAGGTTTTGAACTTTTGAAATAGTAGATGCAAATTGTATCACTTGAAACGTACATCCCGGACTCGTAGCATTCTTTTTATTCGGCACAGCAATCTTATTATATAATTCTCGATGTCCGTCTGTCGCGTCTGTCGCGTCTGTCGCGTCTGTCCGTCCGCAACACGGCGGGTATTGCAAGACGCTGTTGTCATTGACAACCAAATATTGTTTAATCAAACCGGAGCGTTTAACGAAGCGTCTTAATTGCAGCTTAAACCCCGTCCCCTTCCCTCACCCCATCCCTCTCCTAATCGCCCAGGCCCCAACCTATTCCCTGCCCCGGCCCCAAACCCCCTTTTCCCTTCCGTCTCCCAACCCTTTTCCCTATCCCCATCCCTCTCCCAATCGCCCCCAAACCCCCTGTTTCTCTTCCACTCCTCAACCCTTTTCCCTCTCCCCATCCCTCTCCCAATCGCCCCCCACCCCCCTGTTCCCCTTCCGTCTCCCTAACCCTTTTCTCTCTCCCCATCCCTCTCCCAATCGCCCCCAACCCCCGTCCCCTCCCGTCTCCTAACCCTTTTCTCTCTCCCCATCCCTCTCCCAATCGCCCCCAACCCCCCTGTTCCTTCCCTCTCTCCATCCCTTTTCCTCTCGCCATCCCTCTCCCAATCCCCCAAACCCCGTTCCTTCCCCTCTCCCCATCCCTTTTCCCCTCTCGCCATCCCTCTCCCAATCGCCCGGCCCCAACCCATACCTGCCCCACCATGCCCGACAGGCCCCAAACCCCCGTTCCTTCTCTCTCCTCACCCCTCTCCCAACCCCCGCCTCTCTGCTCAAAACCCCACAACAACACACTTTCCTCCTCCCAAATCTCCTTTCCTCTCCCAATGCCCTGCTCCCCTTATTATATATATATATATATATATATATATATATATATATATATATTCCTTCCTAGCCTCAATACCTATTTTTAAATTTTACCCCTCAAGTGGGGATTAAATTTTCAGACGCCGTCACCGTACTGGGGATTTTTAATTTTGGAAAAGCGTTCTTCAGAAATGATTGATATAACGTTTTAAATTTGCTATATCTCAGGCTATATTGGAGCTAAAAAGATGAGGTTTGCACCATTGTTTAGATTGTTTATTCTTCTTTCTAACCGTCCGTGCAAAACAAAAAAAAATGGGGTAAAGTCCACTTTACGGCCTAAAATATCACCCTCTCTCCCCGAAAAACTTTTAAAGCCCCATAGCAAAATATTTTCAGCGGTAACCCCACTTTGGTCAGCGGCAAAGTTGTAAAGGGATGTCAGAGGAACAAAATAAACCAAAAAGTTTGAAAATCGGTCGACATTTGGCAAAGATCTATCAGTTCTAACCCGATGACCCCAATGTTTGAACATAAGTATTATTGGTGAATTTCATGAAAGTTTTGAAGTCTGCGAAAGTTTCCATTTTTTGAATTTGCTATATCTCAGGCTATATAAGAGCTAAGAAGATGAGGTTTGCACCATTGTTTAGCTTTTTTTATTCCTCTTTCTAACCGTCCGTGCAAAACAAACAGTTCAGCGTTCACGAGCTTTCCGACAATCAAGTGAGAATGAGGAGCAGGCTGTTGCTCGGCGTGAAAAGCAGCACAGCAAACAAGAGAATCAAGCACTGCATGTCGTTCGACACTGCCAGATCAGTACACCTTCCTTGACTATCAAGGTTCAGAAAATTCCTGCGAATGGGCGTTAACTCGGTTGAAGGAAAAGGCGGCGAGTGAAGGAGAACTAATTGCGCAAAATTCTATTGCATTAGCGCAAAATCGGGTGGTAAAACAGACAATCTCCACCGTCATAAAATGCTATTGCATTTGCGCAAAATCGGGTGGTAAAACAGCCAATCTCCCCCGTCATAAAATGCTGTTGCATTTGCGCAAAATCGGGAGGTAGAACAGCCAATGTTCCCCGTCATTTTTGACGGGTAAACACCTAGTCTATATATATAATTCTCGATGTCCGTCTGTCGCGTCTGTCGCGTCTGTCCGTCCGCAACACGGCGGGTATTGCAAGACGCTGTTGTCATTGACAACCAAATATTGTTTAATCAAACCGGAGCGTTTAACGAAGCGTCTTAATTGCAGCTTAAAACCCCGTCCCCTTCCCTCACCCCATCCCTCTCCTAATCGCCCAGGCCCCAACCTATTCCCGCCCTGGCCCCAAACCCCCTTTTCCTTCCGTCTCCCAACCCTTTTCCCTATCCCCATCCCTCTCCCAATCGCCCCCAAACCCCCCGTTTCTCTTCCGTCTCCCCAACCCTTTTCCCTCTCCCCCACTCTCCCAATCGCCCCCAAACCCCTGTTCCTCTTCCGTCTCCCCAACCCTTTTCCCTCTCCCCATCCCTCTCCCAATCGCCCCCAACCCCCCTCCCCTTCCGTCTCCCTAACCCTTTTCCCCATCTCCCCATCTTTCTCCAAATCGCCCCCTCCAAACCCCGTTCCCCCTTTCCCTCTCCCCATCCCTTTTCCCTCTCGCCATCCCTCTCCCAATCCCCCCAAACCCCGTTCCCTTCTCTCTCCCCATCCCTTTTCCCTCGCCATCCCTCTCCCAATCGCCCGGCCCCAACCCATACCCTGTGCCCGAAGGCCCCAAACCCCCCGTTCCCTTCTCTCTCCTCACCCCTCTCCCCAACCCCTGTACCTCTCTGCTCCGAAAACCCGTACAACACACTTTCCTCCTCCCAAATCTCCCTTCCTCTCCCAATGCCCTGCTTTACTTTATTATTATTATATATATATATATATATATATATATATATATATTATATATATATATATTCCTTCCTAGCCTCAATACCTATTTTTAAATTTTACCCTCAAGTGGGGATTAAATTTTCAGACGCTGTCACCGTACTGGGGATTTTTAATTTTTGGAAAAGCGTTCTTCAGAAATGATTGATATAACGTTTTAAATTTGCTATATTTCAGGCTATATAGGAGCTAAAAAGATGAGGTTTACACCATTGTTTAGATTGTTTATTCTTCTTTCTAACAAAACAAAAAAAATTGGGGTAAAGTCCACTTTACGGCCTAAAATATCACCCTCTCCCCCAAAACTTTTAAAGCCCCCTAGCAAAATATTTTCAGCGGTAACCCCACTTTGGTCAGCGGCAAAGTTGTAAAGGGATGTCAGAGGAACAAAATAAACCAAAAAGTTTGAAAATCGGTCGACATTTGGCAAAGATCTATCAGTTCTAACCCGATGACCCCAATGTTTGAACATAAGTATTATTGGTGAATTTCGCGAAAGTTTTGAAGTCTGCGAAAGTTTCCATTTTTGAATTTGCTATATCTCAGGCTATATAAGAGCTAAGAAGATGAGGTTTGCACCATTGTTTAGCTTTTTTATTCCTCTTTCTAACCGTCCGTGCAAAACAAACAGTTCAGCGTTCACGAGCTTTCCGACAATCAAGTGAGAATGAGGAGCAGGCTGTTGCTCGGCGTGAAAAGCAGCACAGCAAACAAGAGAATCAAGCACTGCATGTCGTTCGACACTGCCAAATCAGTACACCTTCCTTGACTATCAAGGTTCAGAAAATTCCTGCGAATGGGCGTTAACTCGGTTGAAGGAAAAGGCGGCGAGTGAAGGAGAACTAATTGCGCAAAATGCTATTGCATTAGCGCAAAATCGGGTGGTAAAACAGACAATCTCCACCGTCATAAAATGCTATTGCATTTGCGCAAAATCGGGTGGTAAAACAGCCAATCTCCCCCGTCATAAAATGCTGTTGCATTTGCGCAAAATCGGGAGGTAGAACAGCCAATGTTCCCCGTCATTTTTGACGGGTAAACACCTAGTAATTTATAACGGCAGATATAATAATTTATGAAGGACTTAAACGTGCACGATTAGCTTAATATTGCCATCTATAGATTGGCTTACGTTCCGGTGGCCAATATGCGCAGAATATTATTGTCTTACCAGGCGCCGGTTAGCCTTCTGTAGAAGCTGACCTTCAAAGCTGTTAGAAGACGTCACTTCCACCATTTGGTTGAGATGCTTAAGCATTACTTTGACGTGCTATATTCAACAGAAAAGCTTAGGGTTATCATGTGTTGAACCGCATCATCTTTCCTTCAAGGCCTGTATCAGACACGGGTTGGGTTCACCCTTGGGTTCGGTTAGAATTTGCATGTTTGCGGTGGACTTGGTTGGGTTGGGCTGGGTACAAAACATATTTTATTGATTAATTTTTACAGTCAATAACTGGTTTACCAGAAGTTGTAATGTATTACGGTGGGTTGGGTCGGTTTGAGGCCAATATTAACCCGATTGCTTTCGTGGGTTGGGTTTTAAAATATGGACCCATATCCATGTTTGCTCTGTCTTGCTTTTTTTTACCTAGTGTGACTGATGCTTGGCATTGAACGCTACACCACTGCGACTATATCTATTTTGACGGTAGATATAAGACGCCTAGTAAAAAAACCGGCTATGATTCTATGACAGGTCTATATACTCCCGAAAGCGCTAAAAATAAATCCACGTGATTTGACTTACTTACTTTGTACGCAGGCTCTGAACGAACGCAAATGCGAATTTCAAAATTGCAAGGAAAACGTTCGCGGACGCGCAACGTTATTATTGTTCGGGGTTTGTGACATCTTAAACTACAGAACCACGCAATCGACTTGCTATATTATGTTAGAGCAATTACACGAACGACTAGTAGAGGGCTTTTGCAGTCTATAATTTGAACACCAGAAGGTAACAATCTTCATGATTATGGTCTAGATTTTAGACTTAGAATTTCTTATATCTTACCAGAAACGGTTGCTTCAGGAAATCTTCGATTCTGCGGCTCTCTGTTGCGACAATCTGTTTGCAACGATGGAAATACTTTCTATTACGGCTGAATATTCGTAATTGTTACCGTGGCAATTTCTCTCCTATAGGGGCGCCAAACCTGAATGCCAGTGGCGTAGCCAAGGGGAAGGGGTTTGGGGGTTAAAACCTCTCCTTGGCTGCCGACGGTAAAATTTTGTACATGCTTTTCCATGCATTTTTCATTTTTGGACGCGAGTTTGGGGGTCAAAAGACTCAAAACCTCCTTGGCTAGCTGCCGATCGAAAAATTTTTAAGTGCTATAGAAAATAGAAAAAAACTAGAAAGAATACGAAGTTGACGACCTTTTTGCTTATCTGCTCCTAAAAAAGAAAAATAAGAATTTTTTTGCAAAGTTTGGTCAAGATCGAAACCAAACCCCCTTCCGGAAATCCTGGCTACGCCACTGCTCAATACACCATTTTGAAGACACGACGTGATTTAGAGTGACTTAGGAGGCATTACTGCCTGCGTGAAGGCCATGGATAGAGGCGCCAACGGTGCTCGAACCTCGCTCCGTCAGCCTGCCGCTACAGCGCGTAACCCACTCTGCCATCTTCCGCCCCATTAGTATGAAGTATAAAGTAATTATATTTTGATTATATGTATATGAAGTTTGGATATACTTTCCTCAGTTCGTGCGTCATTCATACCACTATAGGAGTATCCAGAAAAATCTATATGGTCACTGATCTATGCCCACCAGCAAGAAATCTGCTTCTGCCATTGGCGTCTATTAATAGACAACAACGGTTTCTATGGTTTCTGCCCACCAGTGGGCGGAGCAACCGGACCTTGTTGGTAAACACTGGATACCCATATAGATCAACGTAAAGGCTATAGCTAAAGTTAAACCCCGGTTATTCGACCGTTGCAGTTACCATTAGGCCTACCATTGCTACTGCTTTAGTTTTCCTTACGCAGTTTTATATAAACTTCTGTATAAAATGCTGTGCGGTAATCATAATAGGACCCTGAAATATACCGACCCCCAAATTGATAATCCTAGAAATAAATAACCCTGTTTGAAACAGTAAGAAGTTCTCAGTAGATTAACTAATAATACTTAGCAACTACTCCTGTACTAGCCTGAAGCGCTATATACACCAATATTTTACTTACTTAATTACAATAGTAATAATAGTACAATTTATAACTTGCCTTCAGATAGTTGTAAAATTCTGTCTCTCTTTGCGTCTCTTCTATAAGTTTCAACGCCTCACGAAGGCCGCCAATGTAGACTGCATAGCCTTCAATGAGGCAACCCAGCTGCTGCACGAACAACACAAAACGAGGAAGTAAGTAAGTAAGTAAACACGAAATTTCGACAGCGCTGCCCGAAAGAGCTTGGCGCAGTGCACCAGCTTATTCACGAACTCTCGTCAAAACTGACCTCCTATGACATTTTATAGCTAGTAATCAGGGCATAGCGACATGGGTATATCGGTATATATACCCCCCCCAAATCAGTTTAGCTTAAAGCCTTTAATGTGTTTTTTAAAAAGATTTTTAAGTTTTTAGAGATTTATAAACCCCAAATCACATTATGCCCTCCAATCAAATCTCTGGCTACGCCCCTGTCCGTAACGAGCCTTAACATGGATTAATTACAGAAATACAGAATCATTTAAGCTTTCAGAACTTTCTGCAGTGTTCGACGGGTTTTCCCCAAATCCTTAAGCGCATACGTCTATAGTAGACAGTGGCGTAGCCAGGATTCCGAAATAGGGGGCACGTCGATATTTTTTAGCAAACAGTCTAAAAATCTGGACGAGCAAAAAAGTAATGCCTTCCTGTAATGTTTTAAAATTTCCTAAATTCTCTTCAATCACGTATACTACCCCTGCCCCCCACAACTATTCAACGGTTTTGCGCGACTCTCACGACCGGTCCCAGTCCTAATATGTGGCCCGGCTCCTAACCAGGATTATTTCTAGGATTCTCAATTTGGGAGTGTCGGTATTTTCTGGGGCCACCTGCCGAAAAAGTCTGACAAGCAAAAAAGGTCATCTCTGGCTCAATGGGGTGTTTGGAGGTGGTGTCGGTCTCAGATTGGGAGTGTCAGGGGTGTAAAAATGCCCCTGCCCCTAACCTCCGTGGTTACACCAATGTCTATTATAGAACTTATTCTGACAAATTCTGCGGAATAATTTGCGACAAGAATCTGACCTTGTGTTCGAAGATGTCTAATCGAAGTTTTTTATCTTTATTTTTCATAAGCTGTAGACGATATTCTGACAAAGACGCCAGCTAGAATAGAACAGAATAAAATGCAAAAGTATTAGCTGAACGAGACATTTAATTAATTTATAATTAATTAGATCAGTTAAGTTTTAGTCCTATTTCAGACAGGTGCATGAGACATTTATGCATTGTATGCAGCAAAGTATTTTTGTTATTTGTAGATGAAAAAGACAAGAAAACAATTAGGGAGAATACAGGGACAAACCTACCAAAGGACAAGGCAGCAAAAAATGAGATTACACAATAAGACCACAGTGTGAATTATTGACCGGGTGCAACATAGTGGTTCTCACACAGGGCAGACCCTACTGAACCACTCTAAAGTTCTAAACCTCGTCATTTCTAGTATTAGCTTAACTTTCTCACAAGACAATGAACTAAAGCGACTATGGTATAGAAATAAATGATATTATATGGCTGATATTATCATTTTTGTGCATGCAATGCTTTCTTAGCACAATACGAAGTATAGTAACTTAGCGTCAACTTTGGCTTCTACATTGCCAATATTTGGATAGATCTTGGTTTAGTTGTTGGCGGCGGAAAACCAAGCCATTCGTCGTTTAGGCGTCGATAAATAATTGGTTGCAGAGTTAAGCTGCTATGGCAAAACGCGGGTCTAGAGAAAGTAATGGCAAACTACTCTAGATTAATGGCGCAACACACCTGTACCGCTGCCTACCTGGTAACACGAAGATCAGCGCCGGACCCTACGCTCGTTCAAGTACGGATTTAGCTTTTTATAATATAGCATAGCAGCATCTCAACATTTTGACAGTAGTTTTTCTACATACACCCGACTGTATGTCTGGCACAAGAAGCACTAGACTTGTCAATAGTATAGTTATTTCAAGAAAGATTAGGCCTAAGCGCATAAGAATAAGCAGCTACCACCGTACTACTTTCCAAAGCGCTATATAAATTTACGAGATTTTACTTACTTTCGTAGGAAGAGACCCTCGTGTTGCCATAGTGTTTGGAGCAGAATGCGGTTTTACCTTTTCTATATTCTGAAATATCTTTGAATGTTGTTTCTGCGAAAGGCGGAATCTTAACGGGCGAGAAAAGACCTCCACACCCTGGGACATCGCAGAGTAATAGCTCTCTTCGAAAGTAACAAATCGCTCGTACCGAGATCGAAAGATATCTTCTTTACAGAAAAGAGGTAGATTAAAATCCTACGAAAAGAATACAGCAATATTGCAAACCTGTATTATATATTGAATCAGTGGCGTAGCCAGAATTTTCCGAAGGGAGGGGGTTTACGACCAACCGACCAAAAATTTCCGACTTCGAAAAAACATGCCAAGCCAAAAAAGGTCGTCACCTATTGTTCTGCTTGGTTAAGTGTTAGTTATAATTTAGCTACATGAGTGCGTGGACAGCCCCTGTACAATTATATTCTTTGTTTGCTTCGTTTCTTCTTTTCTTTGCTACCTTAAACGTCTTGATTTTGGCGCCCCTCCACCCACATAATAATATGCAATTTTAAAAAAACTGGTCGGTCATCCAAGCAGTGGCGGCTCTAGGATTTGGCAAATGAGGGGCCGTTGGGGTGGCAACTTCTAATCATGGGGGCCAACCATTTGTTGTTTAATGTACGTAGCATTAAGTATAGGGTCCCAACAGGGGCCACTGGGGGCCAGACACTCAGTAGGGACACGGGCCCTCTAGCCCTCCCGGTGGAGCCGCCATCCATCCAAGGGGTTTTAACCGCCAACGCCCCTGACTACGCCACTGTATTGAATATTTAGACAGTTAGATATGAAAATAATGACGTCATTGCTTGAATCGCCATAAGTGACTCAGTGCGAAATTTTTTTATTGAAAAGAAATCTAGCAAATTATTACACTCACTCTATTTTCTTCGTTCTTCGTTTCTTCTCTCCAAGCACCTGCCATAAGCTTATGTGAACTGAATTCGATGATTTCTTGTTTTGAGTTTTTTAGCATTTCTACGCTGTCGTCAAAATGATCGGAATAACCAAGTAGCATCTGTTCTGACGACAGAGGATCCATCGTGCGTACTTTAACGGGACTGTCCGTACACCGGAATCCGGAAATCTTCAGGACGTTTTCCAGTGAGAAAGAGCACCAAGCTCTCCTTGGCATGACGTCGACCAGGAGGAGTAAGCCTTATTCTACGAAGCTGGTCTGTTCTACGACCATACGGTGACTCTGGGGTGTTAGAAATCTTGCTACGGTAATCATCATGAGAGGGAGAGAGTGGAGACTTGGTCAGCAGAACGATTTCTAATCCAGTGGAGGGAATATTTTTACTGCGCATCATAGAGATGACCGAGTCAGCTGGAGAGAACGAAACTGTGGCGTGATCTCCGATTTCCGTATTATAATTTGACTGCTGTTCGCTAGTATTGGCTTTGTGCCTACAACATGGTTCAGACGTTATTGGCTTCCTGCGCAACTTTTCTGTAACGAACTGGCTGCGCTGTGAACTCAATCCAACTTCACCACTGCTGCCAGCTATGTCCATCTTGCGAATACGACGGAGTGTATCTTCGATCGTATACCTCTGATCAGCCGTATTCGTGTTTTGTTCGGTTGCTTCCGTACTCTTCACTAGAAGTTCTTCTGTTTGGCTTCGACTCGACTTTCCATTCGAAGCATCGTAATAAAAATTTATTCTGTCAAATTGACGGTCTCTCTGATGAGGCACCAAAGAATCCTTAATTAACAAGTATGACCGAAAAAATCGGAATCGTGCATACTTGGTCCGTAACCGGAATCAGATCCTACGATGTCGCTACTTCGTGCGGCGTCGCCCAAGTATCCGGAGTGATGCATACTTGCTCTGAAAATTGTCCAGCCACTTTTATCGTCACTGCCGTCTGCAGTGCTATCAGTGCTATGCTCATCAAAACGACAATCGTTCGGACAATTAGTTATATTAATCGAGGAAGAAGCAGTGCAAACGTTCTCAGAGTTGCCTATCTTGCTGCTACACTCTCTAATTCAGATGTAGACGATGGGTAGGATGTACGGTTAGACAACAGTTGATTTGTATAATTGCTGTCGATACTGGATTTCGAAATATTCTTAGAGACACGATTCTCTTTGCAAGTCCCTGAGTTGTGTAATGTGGAAATCTTCTCGCGTCCTGTGTTCTCCTGGTTTGCCCTCTTCTTCTTCTTCTTTTTCAGGGACCTGATTTTACTGAGAGTTTTCGAGCAGCGGTTCTTGGGGTCGCCAGGAGTAACGTTTCTTTTACTCTTGGAGCAAAACAACTTTGTCCAACTCCTGAATTGTTCCATCGCTTTAGCAGAAAAAACGGTCTTGTTTCTATTAGAATCGGATTCCATTTTGACGTGAGGCGTTTTCATCATGATACCTGTACAATGCGGTTGTCAAAAACACTGAATTAACTAATCAATATGGAAATGGGAGTCATATTCAAAGAGACACTCCGGGTTATAGTCGACCCATTCACTGTATAGCTATACTGATTAGAATCGAACATATAGAGGTTCAGAACAATGACATTTTAAAATGCAATAAGCATGACCAGAATAAGTATGCAAATATCAATCAACATACAAAATAATCTCCTTATAAGTTCAATGGCTGTAGACAGCGGTTACTGTCCAAGCGAAGATTTCTTCGCCAGAAATTCTTCTAAGAATATCTTTCGAAGACATCGACCAAAAAGAATTCTGAAAGTAATATTGAACCTTTGTTATTTGATTTTTTTTTTTTTTTTTGGCGTATTTTGTATCTGACCTGGGGTGGGGTGGAAACAAATTGTCATCGCATTACACACTAAGAAGCAAATTTTGGAGAGGAATCTAAGACTATGGGAAGAATCCCCCAGCCCGCTTGTATGCAACACTGACAGTTGCACGCGCTTTAATATTATTATTTTTAATTCGTACGAAAGTCAACCAGAGACAAAAAATCCTCAACAAATGGCGTCGTCCTACAATTTCAACACGATTTTTAAAGACCTGTATGAGCACGGGCGCCCGCACATTGGGGCAAGAGGGGGCACTTGCCGCCCCCTGGAATCTGCAAATACCACTATTTCACATTGAAATTTGAAAACCGTGCCAAAATTTTAACCATGAACATTGCGTTAAAATGTGTTTCCCCTCCTGAAAAAAAATCATGTGGGCGCCCATGTGCATGAGGCACAGTGCCGTAGTCCTAGAAATGTCACCGATGGTCAGCCGAATTAGACCGAGACGAAGACGTTAACGGATTGAACAGTAATTCGTTCAGGCAATGAATGATTCATAAATTTACCATGCAGTTAGAAGTCCTCGGCTCAGGTAACAGACCCAAATGCAATCTGCCCGTCCAGTCAAAGAGAACTGCCTGGGGGGGCAACGGAGAAGATGAATAAGGATGGACGTTACATTGGGGGGTAAACTTAAACCACCACCCCACAAACCCGACTCCGCCTAAAGGTGGATTTTCTACAGACGCGACGCGTCGCTTGAAAATCCAGCGTCTTTGCTCGAAGCTCGCGTCAAGAACATTCTTGCGGGTCAAACAGGAAAGACAGATTAGTCCCAAGAGCGTTGGGCTGAAACCACTTACACCACTCACTCATTTGGCGCTATTGAGATATTAGGAAACGAATTAAGAGTACGCCTCGCTTTTACTATAAGCGCTATGAGTCACTTGCCAGAAAAAGAAAGCCAACGGCCAAATCAGTGGCGTAGCCAGTATTTCCAGAATGGGGGTTATTATAACCATTCCCAACTTCGAAAAATCCTGACAAGAAAAAAGGTCGTCACCTTTCATGTTGCTTTATTAAGTTAGTTATATGGCTATATATGAGCGCGTACAAATATATATATATATATATATATATATATATACAATTATACATATATATAAATACACACACTTTGCTTTTTTCTGTTACGCTACCTTAAACTGGAATCTCGATTTTGGCGTCCCTTTTACCACCCGGTTACAGAATAAAAATAATAAGCAATAAACAAACTAGGGACGGGCAACCAAGGGGGAGTTAACCCCCTGGCCTGGCTACGCCAGTGGCCTAACTTATATTAATAAATAACGTCGTAGATGAGTAAATAATATCGTAAATTAGTAGCCTAAATGATATTTTAGAATAGTTAATAACGGCGTAAACAAAGTCTGGAAAGTTGCAATTAAATCGTTCAGCAAAGAAATGAAAATTCGGGCTAATATCAACGCTGTTGCAAAGCAAGAAAGATAGATTTACATGGTGGAATTTATGGCGGAATTCGAATGAAAATTTGAACTGGAGTCGACAGTAAAATCTGTACTCTGCATTACAGTATTATCGTCTCTGAAATGGAAGCCCGTTGGCAATTAAGATTGTAATGCGGTCTCTTCTTCTCCGTCACATGTCCCCATTTGAAAGACACTGTCAACATTCGAACGATTTTGATGTGCAAATTCTATTTAAACTATGAATTGCTATTCCTATTTCCTATAGTACAGTACGACCTCATTACACAGGCAGGATCTTATTACATAATAAAGTCGTCAAACGTATTTCGAAACGCATCGATGTTGAGAAAATCACGACATGAAACACCCGTAGGCCCAACTGCCCAGTGCTTTTATCTAAGAAAAATGGCTTGGGAACTCACTTCCAGGGCCGTCGAGAGAAATTCCTACGGGCCACTAAAAAGTTTTGAATTTTTTTAAATGTTTTTAGTGATGAATTTTTTGTGCTCATCGAGTGTCAAAAAGTGGTGATGATCTGTGCCTTTTTTTCTTGGAAAAAAGGGTCGGGGACTCATTTTACAGCTGTTCTGTCGTAAAAAGCAGACCATAGATATTATAGTAGAATAACAGTACTAGGTATATTTATAGGCCTTATATACAATGTAGCACCTTGTTCTTAAACTGTAATTTACGCTGTTATCGTGCGTTCCAACTGAAATGAAGAAGCGATTGTAAGTAAGACATGCATTGTTGCATATCGATATAAACGAATCTGGCAAAAAAGATGTGGGAACGCCGCATAGGTCTATAGGCCTACTATAAGAACATTGACAACAAGGCCACAGAACGAATAGTAGACTAACAATCATGGGCGCCCACGGAAATTTTTCCAGGAGGGGCAAAACATAATGGTCACGGCTATGCCACATACATTTTTCCAAGAGGGGGAAAAACACACCTTAACACAATGGTCACGGTTAATATTTTAGCAAGGTTTTCAAATTTCAATGGGAAATATTGGCATTTTTATTTTCCAGGAGGGGCAAGTGCCCCCTCTTGCCTCAATGTGCGGGCGCCCATGCTAACAATTAGCAACGGTTAAAAAATTCGGCAACAATTTGAAGCATGGTTTAGCATCACGATGATGATGATGATGATGATGATGATGATGATGATGATGATGATAGGTTGATGATTAGTAAGTTTGAAGGTGGATGACAGGATAATAGTAATGATTACGCTAGTATGCTATAAAATTGGTCGAATTGATTGTTATGATCTTATGTATGATAAATCCTATATTGCCGTATAGAATTCAGAACAGCATTCAATCAAGATATAGATGAACGTCATGCGAGATCAAAGGCGGACAAATCTCAGCAATGTTGTTTGTCAGTCGACATTTACCGGACTGAAGACGCGATTGCCATGAAACCATAGGTCAAGACTTATAGAAATCCCTCAGCAAACTGCTTCAAAATTCCCACTAACGTTGCTTGTCAACCTATTTTTCGGTAAAAGTCTAATAGTAAAATTTGGGAAAAATTGCCTTTTTTTGCTTGCCAGTCTTTTTCTTTTTCGGCAAAGTTGATTGATTTTTCCTTCTCTCTTTTCACCGCCCCCCCCCCACCAACTTCCTGTGACTTTATTTCATCCCCCACCAAGAAATCCTGGAACCGCCACTGAACGTTATACACGAACACACACACACACACACGGATTCTGATGCAGTCTAGCTCTGTCTAAGACACCCAAACGCAAGTAGGGCTAGCAACTCTTCCTCGCCAAAGCAGACTCCATTGCGTCAACTGGAGGATGGATGGCATTACACTTGTCCAGGCAGTTCGATAAAGCTCCTTAATACATCGCTAAATCTCGTCTGGCAGTGGCAGATTGCCTGTCACATCTGGCGACTAGAAAATACCGACCCATCTGATGGGTCCCCCGGCGGCTGCGGTGGGTCGCCCGAGGTGAATCGGTGCAAATATATACTCGTAAGTGATCGAAACATTATGCACTGTATACAATGCATACATTGTACAGTGACTTCTCTGTACAGTATAAATACTATAGGGCTGTGCATTTGATGCGGCGATTTTTCGAGAAATATGCGGCACCGCAGGTCATAAATATATGCGGGAAAATGCGGAAATGTTCAATTTATGCGCCTGGATTTCCCATTAAGCCGTGTACACTGCGAAATATATTGAGCGTTAGTTCCAGGCAACCATTTGACTATATCATTGGCGTAGCCAGGGGGGGGGCGGCCCTTTATTCTGGTCCCCGGTCGGGATTTGGCCAAAGCCGTTGAGAAATTTCGGGGAGGAGTAGGTCGCACGATCGAAGAGAATGCATGAATTTGTGAATAACTCTTTGAAGAACCATTTTATCAGAAATTCAACATATCCCCCCCCTATTCCGGAATCCCGGCTACGCCACTGGACTGTATTCCCGGTTGTAATAATGCGATCCTACTCAATGCGTATACAACCAAATGTTTTCCTACTAGATTCCAATGCTATTTACTATATATTTGGCATAGATCAGCAGCATTCAATGTATGCGAAATGCATTGAGTTCAACATGATATATAGGCCTATACCTACTGTAGTACTGTATATCGTTTGAATTTGAAAACCGATATATTTCATTTCTGAGTGTAATTGTATCATCAACTTTTCCGGGGCGAGAAATTTTGTAAAATTTTCTTTTAAATGTTTATTTTTGATATTTTTTCGACTAAGTGTGTCCTTTTACGAAATGGCATCCAAGGGCTGTAAAACAGTGGCGTATTTTGTTTTTGGCATATGCATTATAAATTAATATTTTCATTTTTCTTGATCCATAGACGCCTCTGGCTGTATCCAAGGGCGTAAAATTGGTCTTTGGCCTTTTTGGTCTTTCCCTTTGGTCATTCCCTTCGGTTGCACCGCAAAATATTTTAAAATTTGTTTTAGGGACTATTTGCTTCATAACTTAATTTGTGCAATTAGTAAAAAATGTAGTAAAGTGAAGGAAACTTTAAGAAAGTATGCGCCCCATAGGCGGATTTTATTAAAGGCTAGGGTAGGCTTAAGCCTACCCAACTAATCCCACCAAAACAAAAAATTGTTTTTCCATCAACATCAGGTCTGTCGCGTGCTGGACGGCACGCGTGCTGGATGGCACCCCCAGACCCCCATGCTAGCCTACCCAAATATTAAACTCTAAATCCGCCTATGATGCGCTCCATAATTAATAAATGTTTCGTTACTGCGTCGTTACAAATTGCAATCAGCTTTCGTCTGTTAAACAATTATGGAGCAACAAAATTGAGGCAATTAAGCGAAACTGCAGCATTTTAATAAAATTAACTGTATGCTACTGCAGAACATAGAATAAAAGTTATTTTTCGAACTTCTTAAATTTCAGCTTACCCCTTTAAGCCTTTCTAAATACGCCCATGGCGTAAAACACGGAGGGACGGCACCCTCCCAATAATTAGTAAGAGGGGGACAGAGTATCAACTACCCCCAATGTTTTGTGCCTTATGGTAAATCACTCATAACGGATTACCTTTTTTTGCTCGTCAATACGACTTTTTGGGATTTTGGGAGATGAAAAGGGGGTCTGACTTGACTTTATGGACGATTCTACCCCCAATGTTGACGCCAGGTTTACGCCACTGGCTGTATCACCAATCAATCTCCAGTGGCAGCAGTCAATAGACTCTAATCACGCTATGGCGTTAAAAATTCAATGGACCTAAGTTCGCGACCCGAGATTGGCTGACGTCATTCCTTAATTTAAGAGGTCTATGGGGTCGAACGTATAAAAAAAATTCATTTGGATTCAGCTAATTGGGGTTTGTCGTCAGTCAAATCGAACCCCGGACGAGAAAAGCAAAGCAGATATTCTCACCAGTTGGCTTACTCGTTCTATTAAGTAAGTATGCACGTATGAATGTTCGAAAGTAAGTAAATGTCGTAGAGGCGGCTTATTGTTGTGCGCTTGAATTTCAGAGCAAGGGTAGATTTGCGGCTACTCGGGGAAAATTGCGGTCCATCCTGGTAATTGAAACCCAAGAATGCAATTGCACACTAATTGCGGATCGCCTAATGACCTAGCGACATCTTCGACGTGAACTTTGGCCGCTCTATTAACTCTCTCTCCGTTTACCCCGTGGGTCGTAAAAAGTCGATTCCGTGACGCTGTAACGGGCTTCGGTTCTCTGCGGGGCGTAGACAGTAGACAGACCAAAGCAAACGGAAGGCATCGAAGCAGTAAGTCATACAGCGAACGCATCAACGCTTTCTGAAGAATTTCACACGAAACAGAACAAAAAGACGAAGATTCGGAGCGATAGCAGACATTCAAAGCAGACGAAGTAGAGAGAGGAGAGAGAGACAGACAGACAGACAGACAGACAGACAGAGAGACAGACAGACAGACAGACAGAAGAGGAAGAGACAGACAAACAGAAACAGAGAGAGAGAGAGGAGAGAGAGAGAGGAGAGAGAAACAGACAGACAAAGACAGAAACAGACAGACAGAAGTAGAGAGAGACAGACAGACAGATAAACAGACAGACTACAATAACTCGCAGATCACGAATGTAAGTAAAATCACAAAAAGTGCGTCGACTGAACGCATAGCGTTTGTGCGGTTAAGTGCCCGAGGCAGTCATCAGTAGACGTTAAACAGTCTCGCATGAACGGAAACCCGCGTTATTTGAACAAGACACCGCTGCGCTTTGTCACCTGTCTTATCAGCGTTTGATCTTCCAGCCATCAAAAGCACTTAAACCCATCTTGCTCGCCACATAACTAACGGCTGGCTGGAGAAGTCTTTCACTTCCGCTTGTCTGCCATTTGCAAACGAACTTAAACGCGTAAGATCTTACCCAAGTAAAATTAATACAATAACGGTGTCAGCCGTCGTTGTCTGATCTGTCATACCCGGCGACCGATCGGCAGTGGCGATTCCAGGATTTGGCAAGTGGGGGGTCCTTGGGGTGGCGACTTCTAAGCATGGAGGCTACCCATTTGTTGATATGTAGTAGTACTTATAGGGTCCCAACAAGGGGAACCATCAGGGGAAAATAAATGTAATAGAGGCACAGCCCCAGATCCCCATGTGTTGTCGCCACTGCTTATCGGGAAAGTTATAAAAATGACATTGATCAGCGATATCGCTAAAAAGAAGCCGTGAATGAAGAAATAACTTACATTTTACTAGAACATTATTTCTTTCGTCTGTCTACAGTTCTTCCTACGAATTTGTCAAATGGTAGGCCTGTTAAGCCTGTTACCGAACTCGATAAAAAGTCTTACGCTGAGAAACTTAACCTGCTCTGCTGAAGTTCCTTTGATGTCAGTGGTCGTTCGCTGTGTCTCGATGTTCCTGGCTGTAGTCGGTCATTCTATACGTTGGTCACTTTTCCGCTTTGTCAATCATTATGATTGATTGTCTTTGCGATAGCAAGTCGTCATAGCACCAACGCCTGCGCGAAATGCTATTGGGGAACTTTGGTCCCAATAACCAGTCAGTTACAGTCCCGAGTTCGGCCCAACTGTCAATCATTGTCAATCATTTCAAGCAAACGGTCAAGTGGACAATAAAGACCACACAGAAACTTCCACGACAGAGGGGCGGGACTTACAACTGAATTCCAAACAGTTTTTATTGTCAGGTGCACTGACGTAAATTTGATGTAAAAGTGGGGCCCCCAATCCCTATACCTTCTCCCTTCCCTATTGGCAACCAGGGGCACCGCCAGGAATTTGATTTGGGAATATAATGTGATTGGGGGAGGGGGTAAAATCTTTAAAAAACGTTGAAAATCTTTAAAAACACATTAAACATTTTAAGGTAGTCTGATTAGGGGTATATCGGTATATACCCCTCGTCGGTACGCCCCTGTTGGCAACCTCTCAAAAAGTGGGGCAGGAAGGGGCTCGCCTATAGACCCTATGATCATTTACTAATATATCAAATTCAATGTCATACTTACAGCAGACAGAATTTTCTGAAATGATATTTGCTTGCTTTATATCACAAATCTCATCAATCAGAGTTACTCCATCTTCTTAGGCTCTTAGCTCTTTCCTGGTCGGCCATGTCTTCGGTTCACAGCTCAAGACCTCCACAGTTTGTCCCAAGCACGAAACGATGTAAGTTCACCATATATCCTTCACAATACTCTTCACCCTGTAGTGTATATATATCAAATTATATATATATATATATATATATATATATATATATATATATATATATATATATATATATATATATATATATATATACGTAATTTAGCCACTTCTGATTCTATGACTCTCTTTCTGAAGCGACTTAAAACTCATCTTTCTCTCAATATGCAGTAATCGCTTCTGAGTGATTTCTCAGAAAAGGCGCTAAACAAATCTACTTTTACGTTACATCACCATTCACCAATCGTAATTCACATGTAATTAACATGATTATGATGACATTATTTTACATGTGTAAACTTCTATTAAGCTTGAGCCCCCACCCACTTCTTGAGAGGAAGGTAAAGGTATAGCCTTATAGCATTAAGTCCCACTTTTTCAGCCAAATTAACGCCAATGCATTTATAAATAGCGCTAAATAATTTCTGCTACTAAATACTCTTTCAAAATTTACGTACGTACATACATACATGCATAGAAACATATACACATACATGCATAAATACATACATATTTTATACAATTATACATACACATATATGCATACATACACACTTACATACATGCATACATAGATAATAACAGGCAATTTGAACCATGATCGTTACAAACATCTTCACAAGTCTCTATGTTTTTAAAGCATTAAACTTATTTTTAATGTCTTCCAATTTCTATTTGTGTCCTAAACGTATTCTAGCGACAGCACCTCGGAGCTCGATAACAGGAAATGATGCTGCCCTTGTAACACAGGACAGAGTTGCAAGACAGGAAGATTCAGACAGGCATCCAGAATGACAGATAATGGTACATTCAGAGAGAGAGAGAGAGAGAGAGAGAGAGAGAGAGAGAGAGAGAGAGAGAGAGAGAGAGAGAGAGAGAGAGAGAGAGAGAGAGAGAGAGAGAGAGAGAGAGAGAGAGAAAGAAAGACAGACAGACAGACAAACTGAGAAAGAGGGAGCGAGGGATAGAGAGAAAGAGAGAAAATGAATAATGGGGACAGAAAAAAGACAAGAATCGGAAACAGTCCAGAGCGAGACAGATGTCTCATTATCTGCAGGAAATTATACAGGTGAAAAGAAAAAGCATGCAGGGAAGAATCGAGAGAGAGAGAGAGAGAGAGACAGAGACAGACAGAGACAGACAGAGAGAGAGAGAGAGACAGAGACAGAGACAGAGAGGAAAAGATCAAGAGAAAAGCAGCGACGGAAGACATCGAAGCAAATACAGAGAGACAGACAGACAGACAGCTGTCGGCCAAAACACAATCACTTTGAAGCGACCAGAATGTACAGTATAATGCACTAGCTCTAACACTGAGCGGCAC